>JABUQX010079723.1:0-22500 GCA_015478945.1 Trachelipus rathkii
AGAGAGAAGACGAGGACACAAACTGTTTGATAATTCGTGTTCTTTATCGATTGGCTGTATATGAAGAGGTGAGTACATGAATGTGTTTGGTTTGATGGTGAAAGAAGGAATATGTATTTTGGATGTAATCATTAGTTAAAGAGAAGGTAAATGTGTTGTGTGAGAAAGCTAAGAAGCATATTGGTATAATTGACTGTAATAGATAGGATAGATGAAATACTTGTGAAATTATCAAGAACGAGAGGCGAAGATGGTGATCTGAAGTGGATATTTGAAGTATGATGTAAAACAAAAGCGTTTATGCGCAAGGTATGTACCGAGTTAGATTGGAAACGAACAGCACGAGAACAACAAGCCACACGACATACCACAACAATGCCACCTTATTAAGGGTCCACAGGGGATGAGGTAATGTAAGCCCAAAGAATTAATAGGGAATGCACTTAGTTTTAGTACTATGAGTGTGTGTAGAGGAAGCAAATAATCGCTGGTATTTTGGTCGAAAATTAGTGCGTCGAGCGACTGAGGGTACGGATTGGCGAAGAGATGAAGAGTATAAATAGTGAGGATTGGAAAGTATCACCGACTAATCCCATTCTAATCACCATCCTCGATAGTTTTTTATCATTTCAACCGGTAATTCCATTCCTATGCTGCAGATTTACCATTCTCATTATTTCTCATCTAGCCTATTAATTATGGTTGATCCTTACTAATTAGTAATCTACCTCATCCTCAAAATCCTATTCTCTTGCACTCATCAACCACACAAACATTCACTATCACCTCTTCCTTCATATTTATAATATATATATTAATATATATATATTATATATATATATATATTATATATATATATATTATATATATATATATATATTTATATATATATAGATAACTATTAGTGATGTAGCAGATGTCATTTTTTTCGCTTCCGCGGATGCGGATTTGTTTAACATCCGTGATGCGGATGTGGATGTTTGATATATATATATATATATATATATATATATATATATAATATATATATATATATAAATAATATATATATAATTAAGTATATAATAATATATATATAATATATGCCTAACTATTTTCGAGTTTAACCACAATGCTTATTAATATAATTGTTACCGAGGGTAAGCAGGACGGGACCCAGCTCAAATGCACACCACAACCTTCTTCCCCAACCTCCGTGACCTTAATGAAAGAGATTTTAATAATTGATTTTTATATTTTCTTTATAAGCTAGTAATTGAAATTCAAATATAGGAAATGTTGTGCTTGAGAACATCAATTTTTCTGCCTTTTCTGTTTAGAGTCTATTTTCATCATATATATTAGCCCAGCATTGCTAAATTACTCTCTCACTTGAACACTAGTTGGAGGACAGGACAAGTAATTTTCCCTTGCAAGTTTACTTAAGCGTGGGTAACATTTTGCTTAACTTTCCACCACTGATAGGATCATCATTTGTATCTAGTCGTTTCTTGTGATAGTTTTCAGCTATTTGCACTATGTTTTGGAATGCGTGTGTTTTCTTCATCACTACTGGACTGTAGAAATTTTCCAGTGAATCTGTTATTGATTTACTTCTAGAGGTGTTGGTTCTGTAGATTTCATGTTTTCCATTTTTAATGGGTGCGAATTAGATAGACTTGTTTCGGATTGAAGTTTTCCAAACCGCAAAACAAAAGTGACGATTTAACTTGTCTAATATATTTGTTTACAAACAAACTTTGCTTTATATACGAGGATCTAAAGTAAAGTTTCATAGTATGAGTCATTAATTTCCACAGAACCAATCTGGTTTTGCTAGCTCTAGTTTTATTTACATCTTTCATTCTTTTTAAACCGTCATCTTTTCATTTGAAGATGGTTCAAAATGGCTTCTTAGCGTTGAGATTAATTGGTATTCATCGGGGACAGAAGCTGTAGAAGCGCTGATTATTGTTAAAAATCTCATATGATTTTTTTTAACCCGATTATTATACTTCGTTTGCTGTAGATTATGATTTCATCATTACATCAGTTTGAGTCGAGTCCCATGTCTCTCATTTAAAGTTTGCTTTCAGATTCCATCTTAAGTATTTTTTAATATAAAAATCCTTTATCAAATCTCGACAATAAATAATCGCGCAACATCCGCAGGGAAAGCGCGGATGCGGATCTTTTTAATAATGTGAGGATGCGGATGTTACCTGCATCATAATATATATATATATATATATATATATAGTATATACTAAATATATATTATATATAATATATATATACCTATATGTATAGTATATATATATAATATATATATATATATATATATATATATATGGTTTGGTTTAAAGTTTAAACCAAAATGTTTTTTTATTGTGTGGAACCATCCTAGTTATGAGATTCAAACTCTATACAAGGGCGAATAATACCCCTATGTAGAGCCAGCGACTTGGGTAGTGAGAAGAAATTCCAAAGGTTCTTCAGAGCTCCCAAACTTCCTTCTAAGAAAGATCACGAGAAAGGAAATATCAAGAATTTGAAGAGCAGAAGGTTAGAACTGTGTTTTCAAAAAAGATATTAATTTTTGAGTGGAAGATTATGTCAAGTAGATAGATGTAGAAACTGTTACAGATGCATTGAAAACAACCATGTTTTCTTTAGCATAACTTTCAAATTGGAAGGAATAATGATGAATGGAGTAATCATTCTAAGAGTGGATAGGAGACACAGTAACAGGATAGATCATTGATTCACAATAAATAAATAAAAAATTGTGGATAGAACAGAATCCTAAGGAACATTATTATTATTTAATAGAGTTTAGATTTGCTGTTTTAACCTTTTGAGCCAGGGTTGGGCAAAAAAAGCCAATGGATTTATGGCTTTTTGGATTTTTGACTATGGTTAATTGGGCTATTGACCCTTAATAATTTTCATTAAGGGTCAAATAGGCCAATTACCATAGCCAAAATCCAGAGCTTTTTGCCAAACTCCCTGCTATCTAGACAAGAAGCAACACCATAGCAACGAGAGGAAACGAAAGTCAAGAAAGTTACAAAAAGAATGGATAATATAGCAAATTTAGGGAAGTTTTAGAACATTAAAAGTTTGTGCAGAGTTTATCGATAGACTACCATTGTCTAGCCCCACAGAAAGATTCAACAAAATTGGAAGAGCAGTTTGTTCCAAGAGTCGAGAGAAAAGGAATAGAAGAAACATCGATCGAGTGTTACTTTACAAGAACCCATATTGGCAATCAGAGATAAGATTAGAAGATTTAAAAGATGTTTATGAGTCTTCTTAGTATTAGGAATAGATTCGAAAACTTTAAAAACAACAGATGTTAAAGTGATAGGAAGATAGTTGGATTGTTGACTGCTGTCCGACTTCTACAGGAAATCTGGATCAATGCAATTCTTACATTAGGAGGGAAAGGTTAAGTTATGGGCTGTGAGAAAAATTTCCGAGGCAGAAGCACAGGTTTTGATGACTACTGAAGGGATAACTTCAGCATTTTTCCGCTTTCTTAGAGTTAAGCTCAGAGAGTAAAGCAAAAATAATATTTAAAGAGTTGAAAAGAGGTGGAGGAAGAGGATAAGCTCTGGAACCGTCTAGAGTTGAATAAGAGAGAAAGGTTTGAGCAAAACTTTAGCAGAAGTTAAGACAGCAGTATTACCGCAAGAGATACAAGAGGAGGGAGAGAGAGGAAAGGAAAAGTAGAGTTGGCATTTAAACTGAAAAATATCAGAAAGAAATGTGAGGTATAGGAACAAAAATGTGTCTGAATATTCTAAGAAGAAAAAGTTTTTAAGGTCTCCAAAAGGTTGATATATATATATATATATATATATAATATATATATATATATATATAATATATATATATATATATATAATATATATATATATATAATATATAATTATATATATATATATATTATATTATATATATATATATATATATTATATATTATATATATAAATTAGAACTTTAGGATTTAGGTATTCTTATTACAATATTACAAAAATGGTTAGTTAAATAATAATAAATAATAATAATATAATAATATAATAATAATAATAATAATAATAATAATAAATAATAATAATATATAATTAATATAATAATATAATAGTAGTATCTCTTTCTGAGGTTCATCAGGTAATAGTATTCTTGCGCTATAAAAGTAATAATAATAATAATAAAAAAATAATAGGAATCTTATTTTTAAACTTACTAAATATTTAATAACTTTCGTTCTACTTTTATATTCAGTTTATTTGAATATATTTAATGAATTACTTAAGTACGTGAGGAAAATTCTGGTGAATTTATTTTATTAATTATTTATTATTATTATTATTATTATTATTATTATTATTATTATTATTATTATTATTATTATTATTATTATTATTATTATCATTATATATTCACCAACAATCATTAATTATTATTATTATTATTATTTTATTATTATTATTATTATTATTATTATTATTATTATTATTATTTATTATTATTATTATTATTATTATTATTATTATTAATTATTATTATTTTGTACTAGTATTAGTATTCCTGAATAAATGTTTTATTCTTCCGGAAAAGTAAATGATCAACTCACCAATAATGAAAGTGCGCTGAGGCAGATTTATTTTCTAATTTTTCGCCTGAAATGAATTTATGTATATATATATAATATATATATATATTATAATATATATATATATATATATATACTATATATATATATATTATATATATAATATTATATATATATATATATATAATATATTCGGTATATTATTCTAGGGGAATTAATACAGATATAGTGGGAAGAAAGGGTAAATAAGTGAATATTTGGAAAGATTTTTCAGAAAACAACAAGGGAGGAAAACAAGAGAGATAAGTTGATAAATAATCTATAATTTCAATATACCAGGAAGAAACTGAAATGTTGATAGATAGTATATAGATAGATTAGAGATAGATTAGATAGATAGATAAAGATAGATAGATAGATAGATGTATAGATGTTAGATGAGATAGATAGATAGATAGAATTAGATAGAATATTAGACTACTAGTGATAAGAAGGGATGAATGGAAAAAAGAAAGAAGAAAAGAAAGAAAGAAAAATAATAATTGTAATGAAATGAAGTAACTAAAATTAAATTGTAAGGGAAAGTTATATTCCGGAGGTGGATTCTCTTTTTTTGTATATATGTGAATAAGATTGTTTTGAAATTCAAGAAAAATATAAAAGTGGGTTATACGGTTAAACGATTAACAACTCCAAGCCGGGACAGGGTTACGACTCTTCTAGATTAGTCTCTTTTTTCCTTCACATCGACACTTTAATTCCTTGGGCGTGTTTGTTTATTAAGTCTTAAAGTTTTGTTATTTATTTATTTTTAGCACTCGTATTTATATGGGTTTTGATTCTCTATTTATTGAAGGAGATTATCCGAGGGGTTTGAATTATCATAACGTAATAATGTTTTTTGACATTTAATTGATGATAATGATATTTAACTATCTCCTAATGGATATTTATGGAATGTGGATTTTATTCTGAATTTTCGCACAATTTTATGTGGCTGAAACGCAACGTCATTGCTTCAATATTTTATGTCTAATGCAAGGGTTGCTAAAAAGAATTTTATAGCATAGATCAAATGGATGCCCTTTTTTAATTTGGGCTTAGAGTAATGGTGTTAACCTGGTAAAGCAATGGAATAATATCAGCAACAATTATGTTAATATTAGCTAAAAATTCAAAATAGTAAATTAAAAAAAAAAAAAAAGAGGGATAGAAATTTTTAATATAAATTTTACATTTATTTACACACTGAATGGTGTTCCAATGTGTTGTTGTTTGTTGTTGTTGTTGTTGTTGTTGTTTGTTGTTGTAGTTGTTCGTTGTTGTTGCCTGTCTGTTTGTTGTTGTGTTTTGTTTTTAATAACAACGGAACATATATGATAAAGTATTAAGGTGATATTATTAGAGATAACAAAAAACTGACAGAATAATTTTAAAAAGAATCGTAGTTTCAGATTTGTTATAATTCTTTTTATAATAATAATAATAATATTATATATATATTATAATATTAGTCTATAATATTGTCATGAGTGGCATGTTTTTGTGCAGGTGTCTGATTCCTTGATAACTCCTTTGCCTTTGTGGGATTAATCCCCACAGTTTTCACTTTCCTCTTTTTTTTTCTATGTTGAGATATTTTGGTAAATATTAAAATTACATCATAAAAATTTACAACATATATAATGAAGTATATGAATGGACGGTTTAACTTTATAAAGTTAATTTTAATTGTCACTGTTTAATTCGCATATAATATTTATTTCTTTCAGTTTACATATTAATTATTAAATATTTAATATTTTACTTTTTCATTACTCACACAAAACACACAGATCAAAAAATCTACCGTAAGTTTTCATTCTCATATATTTCAAAGAAAATAATTTTGGTGATATTGTTTCTTGTTTATTCATTCTTCATTTTTCATCACATAAAACACATTAGATACAAATATTAATTACAAATTTATGATACTGGCATTTACTTAAAATTTCTTTTTAAGGGTTATTGGTATATTGTTCTTAATTCGAATCCTTTCTCTTTATTCCTGCTTCCTTTGTGTTTTATATTTTCTTTTATCTCTTTCCTTTTCATCTATTTTAGTTTTTATTTTTTCATTTTTGGTTTTTCTTTTCTTTTTTTTTTTCTCTCTTTCTTTTCCTATTTCTTTTCCACATTATTTTTTCGTTGAATTATTGATGCTATCTTTCTCTTTCTCTTCTTCTCTGTTTTGTACGACCTTTCGTACTTTATCAAAAAACCGTTTTAGGCCTAATTTACCAGTTTTCTTTTTTCTGTGATTCTGGTTTTATTTATTTATTTGTTAATATTTTTTTGTTTCCTTTTTTTTTTACTTCCTTACTTTTTTTTTTTTCTCTTTCATTTCTCTTTTCTCATTCACATTTTTTTATATAACCCTTCTTTAGTTTTATATTCATTTTTACTTCCTTCTTTTCTTCCCGTCTCTTTAACTTGTTATTTTTTTAGATCTTTCTGTTTGACTTCCGATTTGTTATCTCTTTTATTTTCTCTTATCTCTCACTTTCAAACTTTTCTCAAATTGTATTTGGACGCATAAACAACGTAAGAATAGCTCTTGATTTTTAACGCACTTATTATAAAATCCTTAATAACCTCTTTAATTGTAATTTATGGTTGTTTTTTATTGTTTTGAATGTCTAAATTGACACAAAAGAGATCATCCCATTTATTGAACTGAAAAAATGCATTCATTCAGCATGTGCTTTGCTTTAATCCAGAAACTTTTCAAAATAAAAACAATAGACAACAGATTGATAATATATATATATATATATATATAATATATATAATAATAATATAATATATAATATATATATATATACATATATATATATATATAATAATATTATATATAATATAATATATATATATAATACTATATATATATAAATGTATTTATTATGGTATATATAATATATATATTTATATATAACTATATATATAATATATAAATTATTATATATATATATATATATATATATATAATATTATATATATATTTATATCTATTAAATATATATAATATATATATATATATATATTATAATTTCGTAGTATTAAATATATAATAATATAATATTATATATATATATTATATATATTATATATAATATATTATATATATATATAATAATATAATATATATATATATATATATATATATATATTACCGAGTAACATTAACATAACCGTTGTGAGATATAGTTTAATTATTAAACGAATTCCAAGATATAACTGGAGAGGTTGTCTGAAAATTAAAGGTATAATATAAATATGTGCATGCCACCAAGTTTTTTTTTTACTTTAATTATTAATCTATTAAAATTACCTCCGGAGATGACGATTGCAGATCATATAACTATTTCTTCATTTTTTTTATATAATTTAAATTTTATGTTTATATTTTTATTTATTATTAGTTTCCTTTTAATATATTAATATGGTATAATAATTTGTTTTATATTCTTTTATTTTATTTAACTATTTGATTGATTAATATTTTATTAAAAATATTCGTTTTAGATATAACATATTATTATATTATATTATTATTAATTATTATTATTATATTATTATTATTATTATTTTATTATTAATATATTATTATTATTATTATTATTATCTATTATTATTATTATTATCGTCATCATCAATGTCATAATTATTATTATTCATTATTATTATTATTATTATTATTATTATTATTATTATTTATTATTAATTATTATTATTATTATTTATTATTATTATTATTATTATTAATTATTATTATTATTATTATTATTATATTAATTATTATTGTTATTATTATTATTATTATTATTTTCATAATTTCAAACTTTTTTTAGGTTTTTATTTCTGCATTACTTATTCTAATTAATTTTTTTGGATTGTTGTAATTTTAATTTATCCTCTTTTTTGTAATTTGAATTTATCGTTTTTTTTTTTCCGGTCTCTATTTTTGTTTTAAATTTTTTATACTTTTTAATAATATATTTAATTTTGCAATGGTTTCAAAATTACCTATCTTAAGGGAATATTATATATATAACCTAATATATATATTATATATAATAAATATAATATTTATATATAATATATAATATTTTAATATATTAATATAATATATATATATATATATAATATATATATATATATATATATATAATATAATATACGTATATATATATATTATATATATAATATATTATATATATATATTATATTTATATATAGTATAATAATATATATATATATATAATATATTATAATATATATATATAGTGATGCTTGCAGATGTCATTTTTTCTCCGCATCCGGGATGCGGTGTCGGAATGTTTGAATTATTAACATCACCGCGGATGCGGATGCGGATGGTTTAAAATATAATATATATATATATATATATTATATATATATAGTATATATATATATATATATAGGAGGTTTAGTATTAGTACTATATATATATATATATATATTATATATCTAGTTTTTAGCCATCTATTAAATAATTGTTAGGCGTGCGGGAGGGGACCCAAACTCAAATGGACCGCCCATCACCTCTTCCCTTAACCTCGACCTTAGAAAGAGATTAAATAGATTATATAACTTTTTTTGCAACTAGTATTGAAATTCAAATATGGGAAGGTTGTGCTTGAAAGACATCAATTTTTCTGCCCTTTTCTGCTGAAGTCTGTTTTCTCTTTTCATCATATATTAGCCCAGCATTTGCTAAATACTCTCTCACTTGGGAACACTAGTTGGTTGAGGAACAGGGCAGGTATTTCCTTGCAATTTTACTTAAGCGTGGGTAAATATTTTGCTATTTTGCTTAATTATTCCGAATCTACACTCCCCACTGATAGATCGTCATTTTTGATTTGTATCTAGATCGTTTTTTTTTCTTTTTCTTTTTTTTTTTTCTTGGTGATTAGTTTCAATCATTTGCAACTACATTAATCTTTTTGATAATGCGCTGTGGTCTTCATCATATAACTGGACTGTAGAAATTCCTTCAGTGAATCTGTTATTGATTTACTTGTAGAAAGATGTTGGTTCTGTATATTTTCAATTTTTTTTTTTTTTCCTTTTTAATGGATTGCTTAATTAAGAAGACTTGTTGGATTAGAAGTATTTCCTTGCAATAGTTTACTCAAGCGTGGGAGTAAAACATTTATTGACTTACTTTCCTTCCCAACACTGATGTGGAATATGGATCATCATTGAATCTAATCGTTATTTTCCTTGGTGATGTTATTCAGTCATTTGCACTAAACACTCTTTTGGTAATGTTAGTGTGGTGTGTTTCATTCATCACTACTGGACTGTAGAATGTCTTCCATGAATCTGTTTATCTGATTTTACTTATGAGAGGTGTTGGTTTTGGTATCTGTAGATTTTGTTTTTTTTTTTCCTTTTTCAAAATGGGTGGCGTGAAAAAATTAATAGCTGTTTCGGTTCGAAGTTTTTTCAACTGCCAACACAAAGTAACAATTTAACATTGTTCTAATATCGTTATGATACACAAAAAAACTTGCTTTTACAACGGGGATCTAAGTAAAGTTGCAATAGTAGGAAGGTATTAATTTCGCACAGAACCAAGAGTTTTTTTCTATACTCAGTTTAAATTACATCTCCATTCTTTTTAATCGTCATCAATTACTCATTTGAAGTAGGTTCAATTGCTTTCCTTTAGCGTTTGAAGATTAATGGTATTTACATAAGAAGAACAGAATGCTGTAGAGGTGCTGATTTATTTTTGGTAGTTTCTTTCTCTTCAAATGGTTGTTCAATAGCTTAATGCGTGTAGATAAATGATGTCATTTTTCCAATTCAATAAGATTGTTAACTTTTGGGATATCGACGACTGGCGGTAACAAAGCAAGAGGTTCTATTATGCAGTTAATTCTTTCTAATCAATATGAGTGTACTATCCACGGAGCGTGGATATGGTCCAATGATATACATTAAAGATATGGAATGAATTCATCGCAAGCCGCTTTTGAATTGCTTCAACTCTTTAAACATTTTTATTTTTTAATTTTTTCAGGAATTCCTCTTAAGTTTTATTTATAATTCTTGCTATCAGAATCTCGACAATAATAAATCTCGCGTCATATTTCTATTCTCTGTCTATTGTGTCATAGAGCGTCGGATGCACTTGATGCGGGATCTTTAAATAAATGTGGCGGATGCGGTTTATTGCGGAGTCTCGGATGTCGAGATGTTTACCTTTGTCTCACTAATATATTTATATTTTTTAATATTATATATTATATATATATATATATATTATATATATATATATATATATATTATATTATAATATATATTTTATATAATTTTTATTATATTATATTATTTTTTATATATATATATATATATATATATATAAGCGTGGTGAATAAATGGAGTCGAAAGTGTTGGTTAAATATTAGTAGCGGAGTGAGGTAGAAACGTGTTATGTCTTCTTGGTTATTTTAATTTGTATATGGATGGGGTTAAAAAGAATTTGAGATAGGGTGTCAGAGGGAAGGTGTTAAAATTGATGGAAAAATGGAAAAGAGTGCGAACGCCCTGCCTATTGTATACCGGATGGAATTTGGTTTTGTGTGGTGAATAGGAAGAGAGCATGAGAGGATTGTAGAGCGTTTGGCTAGGATGTGCAAGAGGAAGGGCTTGAAAGTAATGCAGGTGAGAAAAGATGTGGTAGTGAGTGAGGAGAGTCCGGGGTGTGAAGTCATGTTAAATGGTGAGCAACTGGAACAAGTGTCTGAGTTTAAATATTTAGGATATAATATGTTCGATAAAAAGGGAACGGATGATGCAAGAGTGCTATAGGAAAAGTTGATGAATGGTAGGAAGGGTGACTGTTGCAAACTAAATCTTGGTGGATAGTAAGAACAAGCACGCTAAGAGTTTATGCAATGGTATATTGTTACCTGTGATTAATGTATAACGTAGATGAAACCTATGGGTCTTGGTATAAGAGTTATAGATCTAAGGAACAAAGTGCAGTTGGACATCTTAGGGGCTTGTTAGGTATGTGAAAATTGATAAATGGACTCTGAGGAATGACACATAGGGAGTTGTGCACTGTATGAAGAAGACGTAAGTGAGAGGAATAGAACGAGAGTACATTGACCATAGTTTGGTCCATAATGGAAAAGGATGGATATAAGTCGGGATTGTTTTTTCTGATGTACATTGGTTGAGTGATGCATGGGAATAACGACCGGAACTGGTGAGACCCGAAAGATAATGGATATGAGTTAGTAAAAGAATGCCTGAAGGAGAGGAATGTGAGTTTCTCAGAGGCGAGAAGAAAAGGTGCATAAACTGGAGTGAATGACTGGGTTTTGTGAAGGGTATGGTTATGAGTTTGCCCCCTCATTGAACGAAGACACCAACAGTGGAGCGGTCCGCGCGTACTCGTGAACCTATTACGGGTGGATTTTTCTGATTGTGAACCTAAAGTTTCTCACTTCAATGGTCATAAAAGACGATGGTAAGGGGGACGCTCTTCTTTTTAGACCTTGCGTCAAGTCTTACTACTAACTTCTCTGTTCCAACCGGTATGCTTTGCAACACTCAACCCAATCTGGGGATAGGAGGTGGATGATAGGTAAATAATATATATATATATTAATATATATAAGTACTTTATATAAATATATATATATATATAATATATATATATACATATATAATAATAATATAATAAGCATATATATAAATATTATATATATATATTATACATATATCAATAGAGATGTGTTTCCCTCAAAGAATTCTGTTCTAATCCTATCTTTCATTTTAACAAATTTTAATAAATTCGCTTAACAATCCTTTCACTTTCATTAACTTTTAAATTTTGTTAACTATTATGCAGTCCTTGTACCTTTTCGTTTCGGTAAGAATCCTTCATTAACCCCCTAATTGAACCGATGTAATGACAAAATAATTGAGAGTATTACCTTGACTCTAACTGGAACGAAAGAAAATTTGTTTTCAATAACTCAAAAATTGAGTTTCTTCTTACCATCTAACTCGAAGTAAATATTTCCTCAAGAACTGCAACTTTTCATATTAAAAATACCTCAAACCGTACCGTCGTCTATTCTTTAAAGGATACATTGCTATTTGGGCCAAAGATAATGAAACTTTCAAAAGTTTTTGTGATACTATCAGACCTCAATCCAGAAATTAAAGCAGAACAATTAATTTACCCTGCTTTGTAATAGAAACTAGTCGTTCGTCCTTCGCATGTGTATGCATATTTCATATCTAAGGCTCTTCTTATTCAAGATCATCTTTTTCTTAGGAAGGGTTGACGGAGCCTACGGAAATTTCCTCTTATCAACTCTCCATAATCTCACACTCTCACTAACTCGTTCATAATCTATCATAGCCCTCGCAATAATTCCTACCCATTCCTTATACTTATACACGTATCTTCCCTCTTTTCTATAAAATGCATCAATGATAAGCATATACGTACAGATATGGAATCCTATATATAATATTTTATACTAATATAATAATATATAATATATTTACTATAATATATATATATTATATATATATATTTATAAATAATATATAATTATATATATATATATATATAATATATTTTGAAAATACGTTTCTGTCGAATAAACCTTTAAATTTTTTTAAATATTTTAGAAAATTATACAAATTTTTATTAACATTATGTTTTTTGTTTTTTTGTTTTCTTGTTTGGTTTTTTGAAGTGAGAATGGTATGTACCTTTGTTTTAACCATTTCTGTTAAACTTTTGTTGTACTAAAAAATGTGGTGATATTCTTTTGTTATGCTTAATGAACGACGTAGAAAAATTTTGTTTTTGTCTGGACAGTACTCGGCAGCTAAAACGGTAACGAGTCACTTTGAAGTCAGTGAAAATCAGATACCACGCCCACCAGTCCCCCTATCGTGCTCGTGCCAATCCAATACCTGATGCTATTGGGGTGAGATTGACTCTATGGATGGTGGTCTGTTGACTTGTCCAGTCATGATTTTCGAGTATCATTTTGGGTATACAAACATAGCATAAAAATAGTTTCTTTTTATCTTACATCCCTACGGAGATTATAGTCCTTGAACATACAAAGCTGTTTTCACATCATATTACTGCGAACATACATAGAGCCTTATGTAAGGAATATAATGTTATAACATCAACCTAACATCGCTTAAACACCGAATAAACAACCTACATTAAACAGGAAGTCAATACTTAAGCCTACAGTAAAGTGAACTAGCTAAAAATTATAGAGACGTGGTTCCTTTCACCATTTTATATTTCTTTTTTGTTTTAAAGAAACTCTTTATTTATTTAACGTTTTTCTTTAAAAGTAAACTTTTGTTTATAAAAACTTTTAGCTATATTTTAATTTTAATTTCGTTTAATATATTGTAGTTTTTTGTTTGTTTTTTTTTGAACAAAAGACTTTAATTTTTAACTTTATTTCTTTTAAAATCTTTTTGTTTGTACAAAAAATAATAAAAGTGTGTTTATAATTTATACGTGAAAAAAAAATTAAGCATTTTAGCATAAAGCTTAAGAACAGTAAACATGTAAACTAGCACAAAGTTTTTCACATCAATTAAGCTAACATATCTATTCTCAATTCAAGAATTTTAATTGTATAACTCAAACTTAACAAGTACTTAAATACGTGCAAACAGGGAAAGTAACTGGACGTTGCTTATACAGTCACCGTACCCAAGTTCATTCCACTTTTTTTCAACAGGGATCTGTAACATATCACTATTATTTTACATTGAACATAAAAACCATTAACAAAAATTTATCACAACAGTACGCGTGCCCCAAAGGATATATGAGTGCTGGTGACGTATCCAAAGTTGTTTACCACTATCAATTAAAGCAAACAGGTCATATCTTGAATCAAGAAATAACGCCAAGTACAAAACCCTAAATCAATACCTTAATTGATCCGAAATAAATGACTAACATTAACGAAAGTTTCATACTTATACACACTAAGTACGCTAACAAGTGCATACAAACGAACATGTATTCGGAAGCTGATTGTGGTTCCTGTTTCAACTAGTAGTTATCAAATATCAAGTCGCAGAAAGTGTTCAAACTCTCTGCCCACTGTTGTTGCCATATTAGCAATATCCCTATGATTTCTTTGTTTGGTTCGTTTCGAAACATTACGGCAATACTTTGAATCTTGTTTGTTTCCGTACGCTGTGAACATTACTTAAACTTAGACTCTTACACTAATATAAATGTTAACAGAAAGTTTTTCACAACTTGTTAATTATCGATATCAGACCTTGAGCGAAAGTGATGCTAGACAAATAAAGTTTTCACAACGTAATTAAGCAGCTAACATGCATTTCATTCTTAACTCAAAGAACATAAATGCACCAAAGACAAACATAACACAGGCTTGAAGCAGGGTGGAAATAAACTGTTAACTACAGTCTAACAAAGTCAACACATTATAAACCAATAGAAACTAAACTAACTATGGATTGCATAAACGTAAGCCAATCTTGAATCATCTATATATATCTGACACATATTTAAGCATAAGATTGAACGATTCTTCTATTTGAAGATGTGATATAATGATATAATTGGTTAGTTGATTATGATGCAGGCCCTAGCCGGCAAAGTAATGCTAACATAGTATAGTAAAGTTTCCACATTAATAAAGCGAACATAGCATCAAGCTGACTAGAGAAAAGTAATCGCTCAGACAAACATAACACGAATCTTAAGCAGATAGCAGTGCAACATTAATCCAATTCCACAACTTAAACAGTAAACTACATACTAACTTAATGGATTGCAAAACGGTAACCAAATCTACTTTCATAGCATAACTCTAAAAATATTGAACGCGTATTGACCTAGAATGAGAAGCGACAATTTAGTCAAAATGTATCACAACATTGGGTTTAATTATCCTAATACAGGAACAGGCGAGAAGTATGCTAACGTCAACAGCAAAGTTTCGTCACGGAGCTAATAAAGCTCAACATAGGCATCAACCTGAAAACTAAGAAAATATGCGCTAAAGACAACCTGAGCACATCTTAAGCAGGAATATTACGATGAACATTAACAAAGTTCATACTTAACACCAGTAAACGAACTCAAGCATGGTATGCTAAAGACGTTAATCTTAGTTCGTATATTTTACGCATCATGATCTCTAACAAACTAACTGTTATCGTACATAACAATGTAAACATTTTACTATCAAGTCTCACAGTAAACATTGGTAATTATCAACAGAACTTGCGACATGTAGGCTAACGAACATAAGTTTCACATCAACACAAGACTAACATAGCCGTAACATTGAACTAAAAATAATTGCACAAACAAGCCTATCACAACTTACACACTAATAAACCTTTTAACATTAACAAGTTCCACATCCCAATAACCAGTAAATTATGCAACTTAGACATGGTATGCAAACGTAGACCCGTAAATCGTTCTTTTCTAGCCATCACACCTCTAACATATACCCGTGTATCTTACATACTTGACAACAGGGTAACATTAACTTAAAATTTCTGCACGCAACAGGTTAATCTTTTACTGATGCACGATCGCGAATGATACTCGTAACATAAACAATGCTCCAGGATTCAATAAAGCTAACATAGCTATCATATGCCTAGGTTAAAGAGTTCATGTCAACGGACAAACCTAACATCGATCTTCTTCCATTCTACTAAACTGTTAACGATTAACAAAGTTCATCCAATATGCAGTAATAGTGATACTAAGCTTTACATACAAAACCGGTAACCTTTTCTATAGTACTTTTCCAAGCATCATCTCTACATTTAGACTGTTAACTTTACATTGACACACAGTAACATTTAATCAAAAAAAGTGTGTCATAATAATATCCTATACCATCATAACAACTAAACGAGGGATAAAGTACGAATAAAGTAAACGTTTTTAGACTTATCCTCTTTTAGACTCCGCTCCCTTTCAGAAAAAGTACCGAAACTCTAAAGCATGAAAAATGATTGTTTAACGGCTTGAACTATGTCGTAAATGATGCAATAGTTATTATATTTGACCCTCTGAAGGAATACAAGCAATGTAGCAGTCGCCATTCGGTTTTCTGGATTAAATATAAATGAGCTACGATTGTTAGTGAATGCAACGGAAACGTCCTCATGGAAGATATAGACCACAAGGCTCGTATGAGATGCCAGGGAGATGATGTCATCGTATCAACATACACAGGCGAAAAACTATCCTACTGAGAAAAGTAGTGTAGTAAACATTCCCCGTAATTAATGAGATTCTTTCTTCTTCAACCAATTCGAGATAAGTAACAAGAATAGTCCAGCAACGTACGAAGAAGCCATATCGCTTTCAATAAAAGGGTATAGTCTCGTTCCGCATACCACTAACAACCAACAACAACACAAGCGGAACAACAACAACAACAACAACGAATAACATAGTTTCAAGAAAGATATTAGTGATCTCTGAATCTACAACGAAACAGATTGAATTATTTATGCTACGTAACATGTGTTTTCCACATTAATATAAGGCTACCATAGCATCACCAGAGCTTAAGAAATCAATGTACAACGACGAATCTATTAACACACCTTAAGCACGAATAAAACTGTTAACATTAACGACAAGTCCACACCTACTAACTTGTAAAGTAATGATATGCGCATACTAAAACGTATACCTATTTCAGTACTTTACCTGATCAAGTGAACATATTCAAACAAGGATTCAACGTTTATATTTAGCATTTTACACAGTAATATTAGGCAAGAATTATCATAACCTTTGATTTAATTCACAACATGAAGTCAGTTGATAATATGCTAAGCGTAGTACAAAGTTTACTACATTAAGAAAGCTATACTAACATGAACCTGAACCGAAAATTAGCATGTTACAAATGACATACCCACACATGGCCATAGTGCATGAATCACCACTAACATTAACAAACTTCGCACTTAATCAACAGTAAAAGTACATAATCGACTTTGTGCCAAAAAGTACTCGACATTCAGTGGATCTTTCAAAGCATATCTCTGAATATCGAATGTAAGTGATATAAATAAAACACCTCAATTCAACACTCAACCTTACCAAAAACTGTCCTCAACTTCAATACTTGAGCCAAAGAATATATATGCTGCGTTAACATGTTTTAATCAGTCAACTTCGTAACATTACAAAAATTCATTCATAGACCTTCGTCTACCATATCATAATCCCCAGGCGAATATTCGCATAACATAACAAAGTTATAACACAAACATACAAAAAAGTATAATAAAATCTCTATGTCTAACATGATACAAAAAACTAGGAGTATCTTGTGAGTAAAATATCACAGGTAAAGGACGAATATTAACTGATTTAAGAAGCAATAAATCAGTAATCAGTAAATCAACCCACCTCTGCAGTCCCCTACCCGTCCAACCCGCCTGTGATCTATAAGACACTTGTAATTAAAAGTAATTTCTGTATTCATTTTGGAGAAACATAACAAAAAATATGACTGCATTGAGCGAGCAATGACTTCAACAGGCTTTGCGATCGTTTACAAAGACAAGTTTCTACAAAAGCTACAAATCATAAATCCAAATTTTGATTTGAATGCTTTCAATAATGCAAACGCTAACATATCAGGCGTATGAATAATCAGTGCTAACATCCTGAAAAATCTCCCTACTGATCACGGTACAATTCCTAGCTAACGAGGATCATGACTAGATACTCGGATATGTCGCAGCGTCTCGCGATATTGAGCATTCGACTTAGGCTATTAACAACAAATCTCCTGTACAAAGTGACCATCTATCAAAGAATGCCACCATCTTGAACAGAATTTACACTATCTCATCAAAGTTTACTCGGTTTTGAAGTATATAACATTCATGTTGCACTTGTGAATTAAACGTAGCGTCTTAGCGAAAAGAGTCTATGTGGGCAAATCGTCTAACATTATGCAACAAACCCTAAACCTAGACACCTTCTATACACATTCATCGCAGTTAACAAGTAATGATCTTACACGAACTCACATCATTCTCTATCAACGAGTGTATGCAAGAGCGCATTAGTAATATAACCATATAACATAACGTACTTAACTTACGAATAAACCGTTTCATTAACCAAGAGTACTAAGCAAATCCATTATCTCTCCGAGAGAAACGCAGGGATGCCGCCCCTGAAGAGTGTGAATCTGCGAGTGGGGATCACCGCCGAAGGTTTAAGCGGGCTTACCGCCTCCGTAGAGGGGTAAGGCTCAGGCCCTTCGGGCTAGACCCAAAGCCCGCTTACACCGCGCTCGGGGTGATCCGCCTTCGGCAGATTTACCTCCCCTTAAGGGCGCATCCCCTGGTGTTTTCTTCTCGAAGTAAATTGTGTTTGCGTTTAGTAGCTTCTTGGTAATGAAACTGTTAATGATATTTAATACCTTTGTATTTAAATACTACTATGACATTGTGAAACTGCATGATTTGTTAGAGAAATGATGATTTGTTGTTAAGAAATATGACTGTGTTAACTGACGATGACATGTTAGTTACACCCCTAGGTTAAGTTTTTGTTGTAAAATGTAGGTTTTTGCCTTACATCGCATCCTTGTTATGATTTTCTTTATTTGTTTTATATTCAAATGATGTATAGCTCAAACGATAAAGACTTTGATGAAGATTAGTGTAAATCAATTTTATGAAAATGGTGCTTTCTTTGATAATTGGTCACTTGTTTAAGGGATTTTGTTTAATAATACGCTTTACCTTTGCTGTAATCAATGCTCGACATAGTGGGAACAGTATCGGAGTATGTTAGGATCTGTCGCTAGTTAGTACCTTGATCAGTAGGCGAATTTTCAAGAAATCTTTAGTGATTAGGTCATTACGCAAGGTATGGTCGTAGTTGCATTTTGGTACAGTTGATATTCTAGTCGAAAGAGTGTGTATATGTTAGCTTTTGATGCTAAAACTTTGTGGTATAGCATTAGATTCGTAGGGGTAGTATATATTAAGTAACATATGGTGTTTTATGTTGATGGTTCTCCAGAAATGATACACTGAAATGGATTAAGAGCTGATCAATCTTGAGGCTCAATAGATCACAAGCGGTGGGACGGTAGCGGGACGCAGGATCGTGGTATTATAATTATTGTTATTACCCTCAATTTATTGCTTAATAATCCAGTAATGACTTCAAGTGATCGAAGATCGCTCAAGAACTATTTTTTTGTTCTGTTAGGAAAAATTTGTTATTTTTTTGTTAATGAGAACCTAAAATAGAGGGTAATTTTATATTCGCTGGGATATGAATATTTTAGACGAGGTTTATGAAGAATTTTCTTGTTAAATAACAACAAAATTTGTGATTGATAGCAAAGCATTAGTTCCTTGTCAGTGCTGTGATGTACAGTTAGACAGGTTTATGCTAAATCTTGTTGTTAAATACTTACGATGTGTAGATGTAAAATAACATGATAATGTACAGAGATATGCTGAGCAAAAGTTTCTGAAAATAGGTACGGCGATTGTTGTGACGTGAAGTGGTTGATTACTACTGTTATGAGTTGGAAGTGCGGAAAGTTGGTTAATTTAGTGGTCGTCTCATGCATGATGTGTGTGGGGTTGTCATTGCTAACATAAGGTTTAGATTTACTATTAGTTCAGTGGTATATTATAGTGGTTAGCTTTATGTATGTGTGAGAACGGTTGTACGTTACGCATGGACTTTCACTGCCGGTAATGATAATGTGAAACAAGGTTATGATAAAATGCTCTGCAAAGTAGTTACTGTGTCAATGTAAAATTACCGTTAAATGTTGGAGATATGTTTGGTAAACGTATAATAGGTACCGGTTGTGTATGTCAATTGTCATTTATCTTTCGGGTTAAGTCTGTGGAACTTTGTTAATGTTTACACAGTTTATTCGGGCTATTACTGGTGTTAGATTCGTCTTGTCATTATTTTTAGCTCTGTGGATGCTATGGTAGCGTGTTATTAAGTTGAAAACGAATGTTTACGACCTAGCATACTAATTCATTGTTAGTAAACCAACCCGATGGGAACAGGTGAAGTGGGTATAAAAAGCGAAATAGAGCTTATTGGTGTACTGATGTTTTTGGTTGTTGTTGTTGTGTGGTTGTTGTACATTCTGTTGTTTGTGTTTTGTTGTATGAGACCGCGAGAAATATACCCTGTTTGACCTGATATGGTTTTCATTCGTAACTCTATTGCTTGTTAACTTTCTCGTGATTGGCTCTGAATTAGAAAGCTTCATTACATTAGAGACGGGATGGTTTATGACACTAACGTTTCTCAAGTAGGGATATGTTTTCGTCGCTGTGTTAGTTAAGATACTTCGCCCGCATCTGCCTACGCTTGTGTTGATAGTTCTTGCATGAAGGATTTTCGTTGCAGTTGCCTACGATGTGTCTTTAATACGTTATCGAAAGAACCGAGATGGCGACTGCTAACCTCTGCTTGTTATCTGGGTCAGAGGGTCAGAATATAGAGTGAAGGATTTTATGGGCGCATCAACTGTAGCGCAATATGGATGTTTAATGAGTCGTGAAGTCTCTATTTTCATGTTTTTAGATTGGTTGATTGTCTGGAAATAGGAGGCGGAGGTCACTAGAAAAAGGATACAGTCTAAAAAACTGTACTTTAATCTCGTAGTTTTAAGCGGGAGTAGTTAACTGAGTGTTTAGGTGTATTGATTATGAACACAGTCTTGTTTTTGGATGATTGATTGATTTGTGTCAATGTAAGATTATTACCATGGTTTTACTATTGCTAGAGATATCTTTGGAAAAAAGCTGATGGAATCGCTACGGGTCTACTCGTTTGATGGTAAGAGTTGAGTTATTACTGATCATTAAGGTGGACTTTGTTAAGTTTATTTCAGTTTGAGAGCGGTAAGATGTGTTACGGTCCGTTGTCCGTTGCCAAGCTATATCTTTTCCTAGTTGCAATGAGATGCTATTTGGATCGGCCTTAATTGACATTGTGAATGCGACATTTGTTATGTTTAGTAGTAGTTTGATGTTCCGTTGATGCATTGAAAGATTGAAGCCATGATTTGTAGAAGTGAGTTAAAGTGTTACGGGTGTCCATGGTAAGAATAACGTTAATATGTAAGTTTATGCTTGAAAACGTAAGATTAGGGTTAGCGTTTGCATACAGTGCGTTGCTTTACCTGTGTCTTCTGAGTGTGGTGACCCCTTTGTAATGTTAACAGTTTATTGTGTGTGGAAAGTTGTGATAGTTTTCTTGTGCATTATTTGTATCCGAGCGGTTTCGGGGGCTATAGCTTGTATTTGAGTGGGAAACTTTGTTAGCGTCTAGGCAATATGAGCGGTATCGTCAGTTCTGTAGATGAATTAACTAAGTTGTGTGAGAAATTTTAGTATTTAATATAGTGATCTTGGTGTTGTAAGTAGTGTGACAAGTATTAAAGTGCGTTAATAATGTTGAGAGAGTGTATGTGCGTGAGAAAAGAGTAATGTAATTAGCAGTAGCGTTTTGCCTACCATGTTTAGGTGCTTTGACGTGGATGTAAGGTAGCGACCTTTTGTTAGAGGTTAAGCAGTGTTATTCCGATGCCTTAAAGTTGTGCTAGGTTTGTCTTGTTGTGCATTATTGTGCTTAGTTCGGTAGTTGTAGCATGGGTAGCTTTATTCATAGGTGGTTGAGCGAACTTTGTGTACTGTTTGCATATCTGTGTCGTCGTGGTCGTACTTATAATTGAAGCCCGATTGTTGTTGATGTAAATTTTTGCTAAATGTTTGACGGA
>JABUQX010079723.1:27500-30000 GCA_015478945.1 Trachelipus rathkii
AATCTTGATATAATTAAACCTGAAGTTGAACTGAGAAACAATATTCTTTAGATAAGTGAGCACGTAATAATAATAATAATAATAATAATAATAATAATAATAATAATAATAATAATAATAATAATAATAATAATAATAATAATAATAATAATAATAATAATAATAATAATAATAATAATAATAATAATAATAATAATAATAATAATAATAGTAATAATAGTAATGATAATAATAATAATAATAATAATAATAATAATAATAATAATAATAATAATAATAATACCACACACACACACACACACACAAATAATAATAATAATAATAATAATAATAATAATAATAATAATAATAATAATAATAATAATAATAATAATAATAATAATAATAATAATAATGCCCCAGATTTCATTTTTATTTCCTTTCATTGCCATTCAAAATATAAGAGAAATTAATTTATTTTTATTGTCATGCAAAATTAAAGAAATACTTATTTACCGTAACCTTTACCGTCTCCTTTATACCCTTACGTGATAACTCGTCGCAGTCAGAAAAATCCACCCAAGGGCTTCACGAGACTACGACGGACCCTCACTGTGGGATCTCTTCAATATGGGGTTTGTCCCTTGGGAAAAGCCTACAACCATACACCCTTACAAAATCCCGCCCTTCACAAATGTTATGCCCCTTTCTTCTCGACTCTTCCAAACTCTCATTCCTCTCCTTCAAAACTGATTTACCGGCTTAACCATCATTCTCGATCTCCCAGTCCGGTCGATTTAGCACTCTTGCTACACTATGCATCCGCTAACCCAACTATCAATCATTCATCCTCTCCATATGACCAAATCATTTCAGTTTACTATCGTTTATTCTCTCATTTACGCTTTTCTTGACACCACACAACTTCCTAATGCGTTCGTTCCACATTTTATCAATTATTTTCACACCTTACACGAACATAAGTTTGTCAATCTGAACACATTGTACCTTATATCTATATTCCTTTTATTCCAGACCATAGATTCACTACTGTACATTAACAAATAACACATACTCTCATGCAAAACCCTAGCGCACTTAAGACTTAGTCCTTTTACATCAACCAAAGATTTAATTTCCACTGCCACCTTCCAACCATTCGCAACTTTTCTACTACACCATCCTTTCCCTTTTCGTCCAACATACATACGAAATATTTAACCTCAGATATTTGTTCCAGATGCTCACCATCTAACATGACTTCACACCGCGGACTCTCCTCACTTACTACCATAACCGTACTCTTTCTACTATTTTCAAAACCCCTCCTTTTACACATCCTGACAAACCTCTCTACCAGTCCTCTCAAACTCTCTTCAGATTTGCCACAGAAAACAAAATTATCAGCGTACAATAAGAAGGACAACCTCCACTCTCTTCCATTCTCCATCATTCTAACACCTTTTCCTGCCATCCCACCTCTAATTTTTTCATAACTCCATCCATTTACAAATTAAAAAACCAAGGAGACATAACATATCCCTGCTATTCATATTAAACCAACCCTTCTGAACTCCAATTATTCTTACACACTCTTCACTATCCTCATACATACTTTTGATTGCATTCAGAAGTATATCATCAACACCATATATCACAAACACCTGCCACAGAGCTTCCCTATTAATATTGTTATACGTTTGTTGCAAATCCATAAAACCTAAATATAATTTATTCGTCTTCTCTCTCATTTTCTCAATCATTTCTTTTAATGTAAAAATTTGATCCACACATCCTCTACCACTTCTAAATGCTCCTTGATTTTTACCAATCAATCCTTCAGCCACTCTAACTGCTCTTTCGACCAAAATACCGGCATATATCTTCTCTACAACACTCAAAAAACTATTTGCCATAGTTCCTATAGTTCCCTTTATCCCCCTTACACTTATATAAGGGTACTACTACTGCTCTCCTCCAATCCCTCGGAACTATACCCTTCATAAACGCTTTGTTACATATCTTCCAAATCCATTCAATCACCATCTCGCCTTCATTCTTGATCATTCTTCAACTTTCTCACTATACCTATTATCTCCTCCTTACTAATTACTTCATCCCAAAATACTTATTTCTTCTTCAAACCCACACACATTTATTATCACCTCTTCATTACTGCTACTGTTATGCAGATTTTTGAATGACCCTCCACTGTCTTCTCACATCCATTTAATTATTAACGAAAGTACCATCCTCTTCATTATTCCATGCGATTTCCTTGTTTTATTTCACTATTATGCACTCTTTCAGAAATTCTTATTCCTTCTTGTCTCATTCATCATTCTTCCAAATTTACCTCAGTTTTCCTCCTATGTATGCAATTTTTAGTCTTCTATTTTCTTCCTTATATAATTCCAAATATCTTTCATTTGAAACCTCATCATTGTCATAATTCCCGCTACCGTGGCTCAAACGGTAGAGCGACGGAGTCGCATGGCAAGGTCGTGGGTTCGAATCCTTG
>JABUQX010079723.1:37500-38722 GCA_015478945.1 Trachelipus rathkii
TGTCCTATCATAAAATCACATAGTTATCATGGATAACTAATTGAAAAGAGTTTCTTCATTTCATCTATTTAAATGGCACTTAAATTAAATTAGCATTCACAGGTAAGAGGTTAAGTTGTATGGTGTGCTTGTGTATTTGTCGGGTAGCTTTTAATTTAATCAAATAATAATAATAATAATAATAATAATAATAATAATAATAATAATAATAATAATAATAATAATAATAATAATAATAATAATAATAAATTCCTTATACCAAACTCTTCAATATATAAAGGTGTTTGAAACTTTGACCATTGTTTCTGAAATCTTCTGAACTTTCTAAGAATTCATCCTTAATTTCGATCTCACTCTTAATATCCATAATAATCAATTCAAAACTTACTTTGATAAATTATCTCAATAAACAAAACCTTTCCTGTTTGATAAAACAACTAAAATGTTTATAATAATCTTTATTGAATGGTCCTTAATATTTTTAAAATGATGAAGATAAAATAAAGCCTATACAAATGTAAGCCCTATAGCCAAAACTGATTCAGGTTTTATTTACTTATTTATTTTTAGGTTTATTTGGGCTTAAAGTCAAAAATCGCAGAATAACACCTAAATTGAAAAATTTGCAAAATGTGTTTTTCCATTCTTCAATAAAAAAAAAAAAAAAAAAAAAAGAGAAAAAGAGAGACACACAATAAAAGAGATTCTTTACATTTACTCATTTGTAATCTTCAAATTTACTTTTTTCTTTAACCTTCAACAAGGAAGATTTCTCTTTCACCACAAAATATTTAGCCTATCAGGCTAAAGACATGACCACCAGAAGTTGGTAGAGAAAAAGGTTCAGTTAGGTTAAAGGCATGAATGACCACCAGAAGTTGGTAATGAAAAATCAGGTTAGTTTAGGTTACAGACATGACCACCAGAAGTTGGTAGTGAAAAAGGATTCAGATCAGGGGGATTTTGTTGGAAGAATCAGAAAAAATTATATTTTAAACAAAATGAAATAAAAATTTGTTATCCCCAAAAAAATTTCTTTGTGGCCTCATATACACACACAGGATGAAATTTTTAATATTTTTAATATAGCAGTTTGGAAAATATTTTTAGACAATGAGTTTATCATTTTGGTGACTGGAATAACAATTTTATGAGACTGAAATTATTTGCTACTTAGGTTATATAAGATCACAAATAAATTAACATATTAATAAAGAAAAGA
>JABUQX010079724.1:0-20907 GCA_015478945.1 Trachelipus rathkii
AACTATCCAATTCATTTATATCTCTTATCCGAACATGCCATATTTGCATAGTAATGTCATTCTCAACATATGTACTGTGTCATGTAAATTATTATTCTCCCTGTTACTTTCCGTCCTTCCTGATGCTCGGGAGGAAGGAACAACTATTATGTCACTTAGCACGCAACACACACGAAACTATCTTCCAATCAACTCAACTATTACATCCCTATCCTCATTTATTAAATCAAAAATTCTTCTCACACCTAGTGCGCCCCTAATGTTATTAAGATTTTACATTATATTACTTGAACACATTATAGAACTTTTAATTACTATACTTCTTTAATTTTTCACAGTAACATATGTTCACACCATACTATACTAAATATAACACAGGTAACTTTATTAACAATTACCCTCATGTAAGACCACAGCGCACTCAAAGACTTAGTCCCTTTACTTACACCAACGTAATTATTAAATTGTTCAACCAAGCCACTACTTCTGCCAATTTCACAGATACTTTCATACTAACACTTTACATCATCCGTTCGCTATCATCTCACATCATATACTCATATATATTACTAAAATATTTAAATCGGACATATGTTACCAGCTGCTCACTATACATCTATTAACATATACTTCACACTGAGTTGCTGTCCTCAACTCACTTTAAACCTTATCTATTATATAATCACTTTATTACTCAAACCTCTTACCTTTATACACACCCTGCTCACCAATCTCTCTATTTTAATATACTCATCTTATATCAACTCTCTTAGATTCAACTCAACCAAATTAAATAATTATTACTCAGCATATAATAAGGTAGTTGATTAGCACCCTTACTAATACACTCATACTCCATCAATTCTAAACTACCCATTTATCCTAGCCACCCCCACATCTAATTCTTTTATTCACCACCACCATATCCATATACAAATTAGAATTAACCAAGGAGACATAAACAACCCTGCCTCACTCCACTGTTATTTATTTATTAATATACTTAATAAAACCAATCACTTTTGATCACACCATTTATTTATATTACTAACACTATGACCTCACTATTTTCTAACAAATACTTTTGTTTTATATTATTCAGAAGCC
This sequence comes from Trachelipus rathkii, assembly GCA_015478945.1. Lineage (NCBI taxonomy): Eukaryota > Metazoa > Arthropoda > Malacostraca > Isopoda > Trachelipodidae > Trachelipus > Trachelipus rathkii. Next base: position 1,108 of record JABUQX010079724.1, read on the forward strand.
TACCACCACACCATATATTTCACTAACACCTTATTTTAGCATATAAAGATTACGAGCTTATCTCTAAATTAACCCTATCACACGTCACTTAGTTGTACAAATCCACATAAAACCTAAATACAACTTATTATTCTTCTCCCTTCATCCCTTTATATAATTTATACACATATAATATTACAAATACACATATATATATATATTATTATATATATATATATAATATTATCATTTTAAAAAAGATGCTTATGATTTCAATGTAAAGATTATGAATCGAACACTTTTAAATTTACTTTAATATTATTAGTAATATCCTAAATGCAACTTATTGATTCTTACACCGATCAGTATTATCTCTTCAGATTACTTTAACTTACACGAACGGGTCGACGCACACACTCTTTTAACTTTAAAAAATATCCATTAGCAATAATATATACTTCCCTACAACACTAGTACAATAAACTAATTCTCTTACTATATAATTTCTACTAAGTTCCTACTATTTACTTCCCTTAACCCTTCATATATGGTGCTATTTACTGCTCTCTACTTCCAATCCCTCGGTATACCTTAATACACCTTTCACATAAATCAGTTCTTATTATTTATAACATAATCAAACTTTTATCAAATTCCAATTTAAATCACTCATCTATACGCCACCTTATTCTTATATCATTTCATATTAATTTAACATCTTTAATGAATATTTGGAAAGACGTATTCTTATAAATTTATATCAAATCACCATTATAATTTACCTATATCCTCTTCTATCGCTTAAAATACCCTATTACCTTTTATATTATGCATGGTTCTCAACCTTTATACATTCAACTCTATTATATTTTCTTTTTATATTAATGAAACAATTAATTTATATATATTACTCACAGATATTTACCTTAAGTGTTTTATTTTTCCACGATCCCCTTCCATAACCATTATTCATCAAGTTTAAACAAAAGCACCATCGAGTATTACGTGTATATCCGAACCGACAAATCTGCCCTACCTTTCTCCGTACCAATTAGCCTTTCGCGCTTCCTTTTCCAAAATAATTCATAATTCCATTTTTATAGTCCTGCACTTCCATTCACTATCCTTCCAAACTGTTCATTTACTTCTCTTTTTTTCTTTTTAACGTTTTTTTTATTTTAAAGTATTTCTTTTTTTACCTCCTTAAATAAAATTCGCAAGCATCTTTTTCGTTTTGAAAGCTTTCCAATCAATTTGCTTTTAGTACATATTCAACCACGCTTACTTTTTTTACTTTTAACCACTTGCATCAACCTCTTCATTCCACCACTCACTATGTTAACATTCTTACTTTTACCTACTTATTAGCCATCCCACATACACTTTCTTTTGCAACTGCTAACAATTTGCTTCCTTTTACATTTTTTCAAGTCGAATTGAGGTATTTATCAACACTTAATATTGTTTTACACATTAACTGATTTACTTGTGAGCGTATCATTATATTATTATTATTATTACACTCTTACAATACTTTTATCACTTATTAAACCTATTGAGTTCAATCATTTTATATAAACTTCTCACACTCTTAAATTTTAAAAACCCATACTTCTTCTCGAGTATCACCTTCCTCTCCAATCAAGCCATACCTCAATTTTATTACTTAATTTTATATGAACAACATTTAAGATGATCCGATTTTTAAATTCCATTCCTTAAATCCTCATCACTGATTTTTAAACTTATCTAACATATAACTTCATAACATCTCAAAATTTCCAGTCACATAATCAATCTATCTTATTGGTACCTTTATCGATAACCATATCATCTACTACAACAATCTATAAACTTATGGATACTTATTGTTTATTTAAAAGTAAAGTAATAATATTTTATTACACACCATACCTTCCTCTCTTCTCTAAGAAATCAATCACCTTCCTACCGATTATTTTCCATTATTTTCTCTACCGTACAACCTACATTATTATCTACAATCATTTAGGTCCCCCACACATTAATCAATCTGTTAAACTTATCCTACTCACCCCATCCAATTAATCATCCAGATTATGATTATCCCAGAAAATCGAGCTCTCTTCAACATTTCCCTCAGATAGGCCATTCGTCACAACCACACATTAACTTACCTTATTAAACTTAAATATAACCATTTAGAATTGGCAGGCCACATGAAATCTTCAATACTATCACTGGCCTCAGGTGAAATCTTGATACTATTACTTCTCATCTCCTCTCCTAACATTCACCTCATTCATTTCACACCTTCAGCATACACAACATTTTCAAAACAACCACACTACTCACTTCACGTTTAATTTCATCTATGTTCAGTCACAGCGAAGCAAAATCAAATTTGCCCTTTTCTAAATACATCATCTCCACTCATGTTGGAAACTCTTGACAACAATTACTCTTTATAGATGTACCACATTTTACGAATTCCAACGACAATTTATTCCGACCGAAAATTAGGTCGTTTAAGGGATCACGACCATCTCCGCGGCATGTATCAACATTCCTAGCAAGAGATATAGGTGGTAGTAGGAGCAGCCATACCCAACTACCACCTTGTCCCTTAGTCACTCTATACGACTTTAACACGCAGTAGACATTAACGATGTGGGCAATATCTTTCTCCCCACATCATATGTATTATTTTATATGTAGAATTAGGTGAATGTTCAGTAAGATGTTGGTCTAGAAGAGGGTGAGGTAACGTTAAAGTTTAATATATAGTGTTTTAAGTGATATGTAGGTAATATTAATGTTGGATAGATAGGTGGTCTGTAAAGATGTTTACCTGGTAGGATGAGTTGTCAGCGAAATGAAAATTGCATTACTAGTAAATTTTAGAAGAAAGGCAAACTTTCAATTAAAGGGCAATTATATGAATTTATTTAATCATTTCAAATGAAGATATATAAGCGCATATTATTTCATACTTTAATTAATAATATAATAAATAATAATAGTATTAAATTAATAATATTAATAATATTAATAATTAATAATAATATAATAATAATAAATAATAATTAATAATAATAAATAATATATAATTTAAAATATATTAATAAATTTAAATAATAATATTTAATATTATGAATACAATCCATGCCAATTAATTAAGTACACAATTCTGCTACAGTATTCTGAGAATATAATATAAATTTTCGATAATTATGTATGTATATATAATTATAAATATTAATTACTTAAAATTTGCCTGATTTTGTGTTAAATGTATTTAACAAGGGGTGAGGGTGAATGAAATGTGACACGGCAACAATGCTCCACAGCGGGGGAGGTTCAAGAAGCAGATCCAATGTTAGGGTCAACAAAATTAAACAATTTGCCTTTTATGATTAGTAATAATCTTAAAGGTAGTTGGAAAAGAACTGTATTTAGGTAAAAAGGGAGTGTGGTTCTAGAACTTTACCAATGGATTTACAATATTATATTAAAAGAATGAGCATAGTGTTATTTAAGTCTGAGGTCAAGATATTGGATAGAGATATATTAAATTAGGATATCTAGACATATATATATTTATATATAGTGGGCTAGTAACTACTAGAACCTTCTCTAAATATTTATATGCATAATGAATTGTTAATGTTGATTTAAAAAGAGTTCAGAAGTAAGCACTTATTGGTACGCGTTTATGCACACGGCGAAACTAAATAGAGTGAGCAACAAATTCGACTGGTAGAAAGAGACCGGATAGAGTTAGTGATAGCAATAGAATTAATAGGAATCAGTAAAAGCCCTAGACTCCCACTTTTCATACGAGTTGTGTTAAGTGAACCACCATCAGAGGTGGTGAGGACATTTACTTTCAACATGGGTACGAAAATCGACACCTAACCTATAAAAGAAGAAACTTAAATTTGGGAGCGACATGAAAGTAAATTCTGAAGGTCAACCTTTATCAGAAAAAATTAACACTAGTAACGTTAAGAGACAGACGAGGTTTTGAATATTGTGTGTTCTTTGAAGTAATGATTAAATGATATGTGAGTTTAAGATTTGTATTATTAATTTGTGAGTAGAAAGAAAGGAGGAGGAACTTAGAGTTTTTGAGCCTTTTGAAAAACTAAACTTGCTCTTAAAAACATTAAATTAATGTTAAATAGACCATCGAATGAATGGCTTAGACATGTTAGTTTAGCTTTCTCATAGTTATTTGTCATTAACTAATGAATGCGTTTGTTAGATATTGTACTTGAATGTTTCCAAACCTCTCTCTATAAAGATAGTATTTGAAAGCTTTAGAAAGAACAAAAGTTAAAGCGTTATAGGACGATATGAATGTAGGAGGTTGGGGAAGGGGCCTTTATTATCCTTTTTTCAGCTTCAGGCTGAATAGGGCAATGTTTCCTACATAGAAGGGAAGGTCGAAGTAGAAAAGTAACAAGAAGACTCAGGAAAAAGTTTTCACATAAGGCTAGAAGAATAGTGACAGTCTCAGGATAAAACACAAGTATTATGAGATATATACATCGAATGAATGCCAACACCACCGTACACCTTCTTAGTGTTAAACTCATGAAGCAGAAATAACATCTTTACAAGAAATTACAAATAATTTAATTGGAGGTGAAGTAGTTGGAATCGTCTCATAAGTTATGGCAATTAAGGAAGCAAAGGTTTTAAAGAAGAGATTTCGCTTTAGACGAAAGGTTTTAAAAATAGGCAAGTTGTGCCTACGGTAAGTTATAAAAGAAGAGGGAATAAAGGGAAGAATTAGCAAAAAGTTAGAGTTAACCGTTTTTGTAAAAATGCCAGAAGGAACAGTGATTATATTAACCAGTTAAATAAATTATGCATTTCTACAGATATGAGTAACAAAAGTATTTTTATTTCTTCATAGAAATAGATTTGAGAAAGATCCGGACATTAATTGCAAAACTCAGGAGAGTTGGGTGGGTTTCTCAGAGTTTGAAGACAGAAGGTATCTTCTTTGCTAGGCCCCAGCGTTCCCTATCACTTGTAAAGCACACAAAAAAGAACAGCCTCAATTATCTTGGTTAGGCTTATAAATGTAGATCAAAGGGGAAAAGCAGATATAGAATGTAACTGGTCATGACTCATGAAATGAGTATATACTCCGGCACTGAAAATCTAGCAGCCATCACATCAGGGACACGAGGAACCCCACCCCATCAATAGTGAACAGACATAGTTACTCACCGATGGGAACCCTTATTAAGGATTATTTAAAAATTTATAATAAAATAAAGCTAACCAATAATCGGATATATTTTTCATTCATTATAAAAACTTAGCCCCCTTCCAATAGCAAGATCCAACAATATCAAGGTTAATACCCCGTGAATATATTTGGCATATTAAGAAAACGGTATTAGGCATACAACTACACCAGATAACCTGAAAACACAGTATATCATTTTCCAAATGGGAAACTCAAAGAAATAAATGAAGTTTCGATACGACCTGATAGCAAAGCGCCGAAGTGTACAATGATACGTTTCCTTGAGGCATAGTAGGTGGGGAGGTTTTACTAAAAGGAAGACTTGTAAAGATGATACAAGAAGGAAGGTAGGAGGAAGGTTAAGGAGGAGAGAAAGATTATTTAACACTAAGAATATAATAGAGAAGGATTAGTTACATAGAGGTTTAGAATAAAGTCTAGAATGTATCGTGATTCACCTCCAAAAGACGATCAAGGGATACGAATAGGAAGAGCTGCACAGCTGTATATGAAGTAATAATATTCTGCTTGTCCTATCCGTGTCCGTGCATTTTCAACCCATTAGCTCTTCGCGTGACTTCAAGGAGTCTCGCTTATTTTTCATTTTTTTACAAATTTACAAAACTTCATATCTTACATGAGAAATTATCTGAAATTATTATCCACCTATTCTATTTCTAAGAACAAACACCAACTAATTAATTAATTTATTAATAACGAACAAATGTTTAAAAATTTTCTGTTAAATTAATTTGTGTGTATTATTCCTAGATGAAAATGTTAAATAGTACTACAAAATCTTAAATTTTAGGTAATAAGGTATCTGAATATATTTATAGCTGCAATAGGAAAAGAAGGAAGAAATTTGAGAAAAGAAGAAACGGAGAATAAAAAAAAGGGGGGAAAATGTAAGAAATTAATGGTAATCCTTAATTTCTCCTTTATTATTATTACACTGAACGCCATGAAAATTCCTTCCGACTCTATAATAGTCAATTCTTGTGTTTTTATGTGCTAAAAACGAATCTGAAATTGAAAACTTTCACTTACCTCTCATTTTGATGAAAAATAAGAATTTCCATAGTAAATTAGTGAAAAAAAAATCCAATTTTGCCAAAGAAATTCTGTTTAAAAATTTTTGGGTTAGCAACACTAATTGAACATTCTTATTACAAGGGAGGCCATTTTGTCTATATGGACTTTCTTTGTTGTGCTATCAGAAATCTAATTTTTCTGTGTTTTCTGTTAATTCTAAAAAATTATCTCGTGCGAATCATCTGTTTTCCCTAACAGTTCATTTATGTGAGTTCTCTGCTATTTCTAATTAATTTCAATTTCATTTCATATTAATTAAATTTCAAGATGCTGCGATGAATAATTTTTGTGTTCGTGGTGAAATGACCTTTGCAACCCAGAAACATGAAGTCACTGCATCAATAAAGACAACATATTATCACTATTTCGGTTGTAACATAGGAGAGACCAGGATAAATCCTGGTCACCACACATTTTCTGTAATTCGTGTGCAGTAAATCCCCGTGGTTGGTTAAATAATTAAAGTTAGCATGGGGTCAAAGCGAGAACCTACCAACCTTGTAAGCAAGTGATCGTTATTCTGCATACCACCAAAACACGTCCTAGTGTCCGATGAAGACAGACTTATTAAGGGTGGTTGCGAAGAACATCCTGAGTCTTTACTGCAATATCCTAATTTTACACCAGAATCAACCTAATCCTGTAAGCCACATAAAATTTTGCAAAATGATCCGAAAGATTTTATTCGGGATCTGAAATTACCAAAGAAAACAAAGCTGAACTTCTTGCCCCCAATCTTCAGGAGCGGAATTTCTTGAAAGAAAATGTTAAAGTGTCTGTATACGGAAACCAATAGAAAGACTTTACCCGATTTCTCCAAATAAAAAACAACCTTGCTGCTTGCAATGATGTAAGTGGTCTGATGGCATCTTTGAGAATGGAGAATAATCCACAAGAATGGAGACTTTTCATATACTCGTCCAAGTTAAGTTTGAATGTAGCTTTGCTTCAAAATGGAAATTCACTGAGTTGGTTCCTGTAGGTCATGCGGTACATATGAAGAACTATGGAAACATGAAATTGCTTCTTGAAAACATCAAATAGAAGACCATCAATGGCAGATATGTGGAGATCTGAAGGTCAATGTCATTTACTCGGAATGCAGTTAGGGTATGCAAAGTACTACTGCTTTATAAGCTTTATAGGAGAGTGGGATAGTTGGGATAGGCACTCACACTACAAAAGAAAACCCTGGCGTGAAAGAAAACTTATGAGCCTTGAAAAAAAAAATATCCAGTGCACTCCTTTTGTTGTCCGTGATAAAATCTTATACCATCTTTACATATTAAACTCGAGTTAATGAAGAATTTTGTGAACGCAATGAATCAGGAAGAAGCTTTCAAGTATTTAGGGAGAAAATTCCCCCATCTGAGTGATGCTAAGATCGAGAAGGGAATCTTGTTGGCCCGCAAATTCATCAACTGCTTAAGGACGAAGCCTTTAATAGGGTTGTTCAAGAGAATGAGAAAGCAGATTGGGAAGCCTTCATATCTGCTATTGACAACTTCTTGGAGAATCAAATAGCTGAGTTAAATGATTGAGGTTATCTTTTACTATAACCTGGCTTATATCGTTCAAGTTGAATAATTTTTAGTCGACTCTTGATCTCCACTTGTAAATACGAGATATTTTTTATATATAAAATAAAGGAAAGACCTATAAACCTAAATAAAAGCCGATAGGTAAAATTAGATATATATAATTTGGTAAAAGAAGTACAAAAGAATTTTATATTTTTAAATAGCGGTTTCTAGGAAAAATAAAATTGTTTCTTTGTAAATCCCATAATAATCATATATTATATTATAAATCTTAAGTAATTAACTAGAACAAGAAATTCATTCTGCATACCTTTCCCGATAATTTCTTTAGAAGCATCATAAATACCAATGTGAAAAACAGAAGGGAAATGGACAAAAAAGAAAACGCGGGAAAAACGGCGGGGGGCTTTTTTCAATTCTCCCCCAAAGATAAAAAAAAAAATTTAAAAAAAAACTTCAGTTAGTTCAAGTACAGGACGTTTATTTGAGAGTAAAATAAGGGCCAAAAAAGTTTCCCTTTCTAGAGTTTTATTTAAAACAACAATTATTTTAAATTTCATTTCTAAAGTTAAAATTTGAGAAATTTTAGTAAAAAATATTTTTAAAGAAATTTTTTTTGAGATATAAAAATAAAAAATTTCGGCATTAAACATTTATCGAATACAATGATTGAAATGGGCAAAAAGAAAAAGTCAATTTTAATTTAATTGGTTAAAAAAAAAAAAAAAAAAGTTAAATTCATTTCTGGCAATGGTCACAAAAGCAAAGTGTTGGAGATGCTTTCTTTTTTCTACTCTCTCTCTCTCTCTCTCTCTCTCTCTCTTCTCTCTTTCTCTCTCTTCTTCTCTCTTTCTCTTTTTTATTATATATTAGTATTAATATATTAAATATATATTTTAATATTAATTATTAATATATTTATATATAATATATATTATTTATAAATATATATATAATATATTAAATATATAATATATAATATTAATATAATTATATATTATATATATTATAATTATTAATATATATATATATTTTATATATAATATATATTATAATTATAATATATATACTTTTTTATTATTATATTATTATAATAAAAGATATATAATATATATTAATATATATTAAGATATTATATATATATATATATATATTATTATATATAAATATATTTATTAATTCTATATATAGATATATATATATATATTATATTATATGATATTATATATAATAATATTATAAAAATATTTATATATTTATAATATATAATATATATTATATTATATATTATAAATTATATATATATTATATTTATATAACATATCCATTGTAATTAAATTATATATATAAATATATATATATATATATATATATATATAAAATAATACTAATATATATAATTATAATATATATAAATAATTATATTATATATATAAATTTTTATGGATATATATATGATAATAATTATTATATAATTTATAATATATATAATATAGTAATATTAATACTAATATTAATAATTTATATATATATTTATATATAATTATATTTTATTATAAATATTAATTTTATATAACATATTATATATATAAAATAGTATAATATCTTTTATGATTACAATTTTATATCATATATATATTATTAATATATATATATATATGATATATTTATATTATAAAATATAATTTATTATGCAGAAACATTATATATATTATTATAATATATATATATTTATAATTAATATTATAATATATATATATATATATATTATATATATATATAATATTTATATTATATATATAATATTATATATATATAATATAATTAATATGGTATAAATATATATAAATTTATAATATATATATATATATATTATAATTAATATATTATCTATTATATTATATATATATATAAATATTTAATATATTATATTATATATTAAATTTATATAAATAATTAGTAATATATATTAATTATATTATATATTAATAATATATAATATATTATATATTATATATATAATATATATAAAAATAAATATTTATATATATATATAGGTATAAATAAATAAAGATTTATATAATATATAATAGTAAACCTTTCTTAACATTTATAAAAGTTGCAATTTTTACTATTTAATTAAAATTTTAAAAAGCAAAAAATGAAAATATTTATAAATAAAGTCGGTAATAACATTTTTGAGAAATTAAAACCTAATTGTTTAAATTGTTTTGGATTGAATTATAATTCAATTTTTGAAATTATCTTTTATTCCATGGACCGCACCTTCCAACCTCCACCCCGCACCGCACGCCTTTGATGTACACTTACTTTGTCGGCCTCCCGCTTCCCGTCCTACGAGGAAACGAGTTACCTCGAAGATATTGTTGGCCACCCACCAAGGGAGGGTTGAGGCCCCGAAGATTTTCATTAAAAAAAGATGTTGAAGTTTTGTGCTGATTTGGTTCCGTTTAAAGACGCGTTAAGCAAGAGATTGTTTTTCTTTTCGTTCTTTTTAGTATGGGAAAAAATCAATTCTTTGGGAAGTTTGAGAGAGGTATTTATTGATTTTAAATTTGTATTTTCTTTGGAAAGGAAGGGTGGTGTCCAAAGCGGAAACGGAGCCCCATTACGCAGGATTAACGCTCCAAGTTTGTTCCGTAAGAAAATATTCTGGTTGAGGTGTTTGAAAGTTGGTATTATTTGGTTCACGCCGGGATCGTTCCTCGAGTTAATTGTGTGGGAATGGGCTTAGTAATGTGGGTATCTGGAGGTGAGGGGGGGGGAGAGAAAGTATTGTATATATTAGAATAGTATAATGCTGATAGGATTTTTTTCCTTTTAGGTGCGGGAGGTTTTTCTAATATTTGATGCAAGCCTGGGTGTCTATTAAATAATATTTTACTTATTTAAAAAAAAAAATTGAACAAGCGGCCTTTATCATGGTTATTATATGAATGATAATTTTAAAAAAGGGAGGAAAAGTTGGTCAATTGGTAGATAATTGGATGGATGTGGATGGAAGACAGTCTGTTATTATCATGAGATCTTTATTAAAAGCGGTTTCCAATTACTGAATATTGAACTGTGATATACTGGGAGTGCAGGCAGGAGATGAAAATTTAGTGAAAGAAAAAGGGCAGATGTATTATTCTTTTGGTATTTACTACTTGATAGTTTTTTCTTAATCTAGCAAAATTTTTTGTTATGTCTATGCAGTCAACATGGATTGTTTTTGGGTTCTTGGAGAAGAACTATTAGTCAAGTTGGGGGGGGAGGAAGTCACGTGTGTATCAAAGGTCAACTCTAGGATGGGTTGGCTGTTGTTATTGAGAGAGAGTTCTTTGTTCTGAAGTGAAGAAATATTTGGTGGGGTGGATGTTAAAATTAATCTCTGTCTAATAAGTAAAAGTAATAGGACTTATTTGTGTGAAATTCTTTGCTCGTTTGTTATCCCAAGTTGTTCTGGTTGTTTTTTATAATGTTGCAGTTCTCTGTATGCTATATTTTCAGAGAGAAGAGAGAGAAGAGAAGCATAAACAGAGCTTTTTGATGTTTTGTGAAATGAAATTTTGTGGGGAGCAGGCGAGAGTTCAAGGAAATGCTTGTGGTTTCTTGGTTTTTGCAAAAAAGTTCGGTTACCCCGTGGTTTTGATTTCAATTTGTTTGCAGGAAATGGAGTGAAATGTAAGTTTGGGTCTAATAAAGTTCAATCCAAACTTCTTTGTGTGTTGTTATGTTGTTGTTGTGTGTGTGTGGGTTTTTTGTTGTGTGTGTGGGTGTGTGTTTTTAAAGCTATGGCTAGATATGTTTGCATTTGAAAGTTTTTTATGGAAAATATTACTGAAAAATTTTGTTACATGATAATATACATTAATTATAATATTATATATTACTATATATATATTTATTTATATATAATAATTTATATATTATAATATATAATATTAATATTATTATATATATATATTATATTATTATTATATATATATATTAATTAATTATTTTTTATTTGGGGAAACCTTTTTTCTGTTTATGGTTCCCCTAATGCAGTTTTTGGAAATTTTGGTTTAATATTTTTTTTTAAATATTCTTTAATATTCTATCTTAAAAAAACAAATCATTTTAATTAATTTATAAACGGGCATGATAAAAAAAATATAGGGGGAAGTAAAATTATCTTTTTACGTTAAACGATTCCGTCAGTTTTAAATTTTTTTTTTTTGGGTTTTTTTTTTTAATTATATTGCTAGTATTATTCATTTCATCTTCAAGAGATGAATAAAAATTTGTAAATACCTTACATTGCTTTAAAAAAATGCGAAAATATTTTTTTAAAAAAAATTTTTTAAAAAAAAGTTAATTTTTTTAGAAATATTTTTCTTGTATTTTATATATGTAAATATTTTATTAAGTAAGAAAGGTAATTTATTTCGCAAGGGGTTAAAACCGCCAAGAAAAGATTGGCAAGGGGAAATCGAGGTCTTCCTCGGCCTTCCGGGAAAACCAACAGGGTAGGGGGATTATTTTTCCCCCCCCTTCGGGGGGGGGGGGGTGTCTCCGAAACCCCCCGCTCTTTGGTATTTGGGTTGTTCGCACCGGGGGGCTCTTTTCCCCCCCCCGGCCCCTCCCTTACGAAGGTATGGGGAAAAAAAAAAAAACGCCCCCCTCTGTTCCCCGTCGGCTCGGAAAGCCCCCCTTAAAATATTATATTATATATAATATATAATATATTATATATTATAATATTAAGTTTATGATATTTGTTTTTAATTGAATCTTATCTGTATAACATAGTTTTATAATAAATTACTACATATAAATTATATAAATATATGTTAAATATTGCATTTATACGTTATTAATATGTTAAAATTTTTTTTCTTCGCGGAAATTTCTTCGTCCTTTTCGAGATTACTTTTATTTTTGAAACAAAAAAAAATTATTAAGCAAGTGTGCTTGGATTTTTCAGAAAAAAAATTAATTTTAAAAAATATTTTAAAATTTTTTGGAATTTTTTCATTTTGGGGTCTTCCCGTTTACCAACTTTTGTTGTCTTGCTTTTGCTTTGTATCAAATTTTTAATGCACAACGTCAATTAAATCAAAAAACAAAAAAAATCAAGAAAAAAACTGGGAACCGGAGTTCGTAAAAACAATCTAAATAGTTACGTGTATTTATATTATACTAAATAATAATATATTATATATTAATATATATATTTTATATTATATTATATATTATATGATATATAATATATTATTATTATATGATATATATAATATTATAGTATATTTAAAATATATATATATTACATTTATTAGAATTATTATATATTTATTATTATTAAATAAAAGATTCTGTTTTATTACATGAAAAGTTTATACTAAATTTATTGTAGTTTTCCAATCTCTTTATTGTATATGGGCTGGCAGCGACGAACCATTGCGGTGCGGGTGCGGTGCGGTGCGGTCGGGTGCGGCACACAATTTTAGGAGCATGACGTAATTAAGTGTCAAAAAAAATAAAAGGTTTCTGCGGATGGCGTTTTGCGGAATGGCGCATTGCAAAAAAGAGGATGGTTGTGGCGAGTAAGGGGGCAAAAAAATTGGCCTGATAATACCGGATTTGCGGCTGCGGCCTGGGGCCACGGGGGACCACCCTGGATTTGCGTTGGCGGTGGCGGGTGCGGATTTGCGGTGCGGTTTGCGGGTGGCGGTGGGCGGTGCGGTTGGTGCGGTGCGGTGGCGGTTTGCGGTGCGTGGTGAGGGGATAAGGTTGAGGGAAAAAGTTTCCGGCCAACCCCACCTTTCCATCCCTACTTATATAGTAATTTAAAACATTCATTTTTATATAATCCCAAATTTTAAAACTCTAGTAATAATATAAATTTTAAAAAAAAATTATTTATACATTCAAAAAAAAACGGGCACACCATAGTGTAAAAAAATTTAAAATTGTTTAATTTTAAAAGTTTTTTATTTTTAAAGAGTATTCCGGGTGAAAACCCAAGGGACCCGAAGATCCCAATAGTTTGGGACCGCATGGGAAGATCCGAAAGTGATGACCTTGGAAAAACTTTTTCTGGAAAAATATCGGAAAGGATCATTAAAAGTCCAACGAAAATAAGTTTTTGGCCAAGTTGTTTTCCGTTGATCTGTTCCGAGACATGAAGAGGATGAAATATTTTGTTTACTTGGGAGAGAAGGTTTTATATAATTATCTACTTTATATTAATTATATATATATTATTATATAATATAATATATAATATATTTATATATATATAATATATATATATTATAATATATATATAATTATATATATATATAATAATTTATATATTTATATATGGTAAAATATTTCGTTTAAAAATTTGGATTTTTTAAAAAACAAAAGGGGAATGCAACGGCTTCCCATGATCGGGTATTTCTTGGCCTCCAGTTTGGCGTAAAAGTCCAAAAATTTTTTTTTTTTTTAAAAAAAACTTTCAATTAAATCGGAATAAAGTTGTAGGGGAAGTGGCCTTGGTGGCACGGATGCAGTTTTTCTTTTAACAAATGGGGGCAAAGTGAAATAAATTATAAATAAAAAATAAAAATTTAAAAATTATATACATTAAGACAAGTTTAGGTTAAAGGTTAGATAATTTACATTAAATAATTTAATATTTTTTTATTACATTTTTTAAATAGTTGGTATGGTAATATTTGTGTTACAATGAAATGCAAAATTTTCGGAAACTTTTTTATAGTTTTTGTTATTTCAAATTTTTTGGGGGAAATGTTTTCGAAATTTTCATGCAAATCGATATGTATATGGACATGGATGGAAAAAACGTTAATAGGAATTTAAAAAAAAACCCCCGACATGAATTCCGGGAAATAAACAAGCTATAATGTGAGTAATAAAATAAATCTGGAAAATTTAAGAAAAAATATATTTCTATTATGCAATAAGTTAAAATGAAAGAAAAAGAAAATATGTTTGAAAAGTTTATAAAGGGTCAAATATTTGATGTCTTACATAAAAATATCAAAAGGATCTTTGTTTCATTGTGCAAAATTATCATTATTATTGTATTTAAAATTATCAATATTATATATATCTATTAGTTCTTTATATTATTTAGAGAATAAATAAAAAAATGAAAGGCGAAAAGAAACCGACAAAACACACATAGATTACAGAATCACATCATACCAACTCACGCAAAACGGTTAAAGCCACTCTCGGCCCTTCCAAAGGCCCTCAAACCCCGTTGGGACGAGAGACAAAAAATAGAGGCAATGAACCAAAGAGCCAGCTCGCCTGAAAAAAAGCGGGCATAACGCTATAACAAAGACACGACGCCCGACCACACTGAAGCCAAAAACTGAAACACAAGGACGACACACCCCGCCTCACCAACCTGTAACGAAAAAAAAAAAAACCGACACCGAACACACCAACCCTATTTCATACACCTCAACCGCAAGCCAAAGTCAAAACCTCGCGGGAGGAGGCCACGGAAGTAAGTTATATAATATATATATTATATAATATATATATATAATATATATATATATATAGATATATATATATATATATAATATAAGATATGAGTAGCACAACCCAATATATACCAATCACCACTAGGCAACTCCAAATACTATACTACACCCTCACATAGAAGAGCTCTAAAATAACCCTCACCTATATACATATTAAACTACTTACCATCCAACAATCAAATTAAAAATAATCCATACCAATTTAGAAAACCAAGCATTCAGCCCACATAATACTACCTATAGTAATACACTCCACGTAAGCACTAAACTCGAACGTATTATACCCAATTTCCCCACACCGGGAATAAGACCCATATAAATACCTCACTAGTTAAGCATCACCGCAACCGATATACCTAAAGATACCCTACCGTACCATATATTAACTCAATGTATAACATTACTCACCCATAATTACACTATACCCACCGTTCAGCATAATACGCCAACTAATACACAATACCAATGCCTAACATATAAATCATCACATACTACCATCTAACAACTACTACCTTCTACACAGAAATCAAACATAGCATCATAATAATAATTAAACACAAGGTAGACATCTCCACCCCACTTAATTTAATGCATAACAAGCAAGACATGCGTAGTTTACTGCCACTTGACTACGAGACACAACACAAACACACTGACCAACCCGGCGCCAGCATCAAAATGTAACTAAGATGATGCCAAAGCCAACAATATACACAATTATCTCATTACTCTCAAATTTAAACCCCCACGCAATCTCGCTATTCGATTGAGCACCGACACCAGTCACCATGGTCAAAAAGTGGCTCTTGGGGTCTGAGTGCCAGTAGAGCGTCAGTTTTCTTGACACTTTTTGTCTTTTCCCGCATCCGTCCCGATTTCCTATTATCTAATAGTTCATTTCAAATTTGACCCAATTTTAGGCAACAAATAAAGGAGCACTTCTAATCACCGAACAAATGGTCAACACTATTAATGCTCAGCCTCGATGCTAAGGCACGAGCAACACGAGCGAGAACAAGGCACGGAGCAGCACGGGCCAAGCAGCAACGAGGGCATGTCATCGGAGTCCGACACCAAACACCCTAGACGCCTCTAAATATATATATATATATATATATATATATAAGAATATATATATATACTATATAATTCACTTATCCATAATAATATTATATATACTAAATATAATAATATAAATATACCATAATAAATAACAAATAAACGCCTATCTACTTATATAATATATATATATACAATATACTATATACCTACACAATATGACACCTCAATACTTATAATATACCTATATCACCCAATACATCTTACCGAACTTTACTCTTTCACCTCAACTATGCCCAACCCAAGATCGCTCAACTTAAGCACCTCGACTTCTCATCTCGCCTCATACTTCCATTTAGTGTTCGTAAAACGTTCATTACGCCCCATTAATTTTATTTTCTTAGTCCTCAAACTGTTACCGTAAGATACGTTATTATATGAATATAGAGAGAAACGGCAAAATTCAGCGAATACGTCAGAATGAAATAGGAATCAAACTTTATCCAAATCAACTATAGAGTATACTTATAGTATAATTATAGATCTTATAAGGATACGTAATAGTTACCAGGTTAAGCACAAATAGAATCAATTGTCCAAGTATACCAACCAAGAGGAATCCGACATACCAAAAGCACATAGCCACTATTCGAATCCTTACTACCTCCCCTAGCCATTAGTAATATACGAGTCACTAATTAATTGTTCAACCCTATAATAATTAAATATTACATTAATACAAGTGCTAGAATTCTTCCTACAATATATTAAACATAATCAACTTATAACTTTTTTATTACCCACGCACGCCATAGACACTTACACTACCCCAGATAACTTACACTCACATAACACTTACACTAACACTACTAGTTCCGAAACTAGAAGCTCAATGATGTTCATCATTCATTTTATAAATCATCTGAAATATCTATTGATACACCATATATTCATATCATCGTTGATCACTCATCTTTATCAACCTCGAATCTATAATCTCCCACCATCCCATCAATATCCCAACGCCTGAAAGCTCAACACCCACACCTACATGCGTTACCCCGCCCTATTACCCCCATGTCACAAATTCCCCGACCGAACGGATCCCACAGACCAATAGTCCGCGCACAATTAAAAATTATAGAATAAGAGATATATATACTACGAGGCAGTCATTTTAGTCAATACTAAACATTGATTAAAATCCATCCGAACCTAAAACTGTACTCATTACAGACCTATTAATTTTAAAACTTAATATAAATTTAAAATTTTATAAAAAAAAAAAACCATTCTAAACGGTAAAATTTTACTTACACTTAAGAATATTATAGAAAAGAATAATAAATCATCATTACTCAGAAATCAAAAACTTTACCAACACCTAAATAATTTTTTACCTTTACCTTAAACTCCTCTTTTAACTCAATTTTTACTCTTTTAAACTCAAATTATAACATGACATACCTTAAGCATAACATAAAGCAATAGAATGACATACAACAATAACCTTTTACGTTTACTCTTAACTCATTTACTCTTAACTCATATTTACTGCTTTAACCAATTATATTACATTACATACCCTAAACCAGTAAATCAGAAATCAAAATGACATACAACAAATAGACTTTTATGGTAGATAACAGATGAGCTGTATGCTGTTCAGCTTGGTATTAAGAAGTACATGAAATTCAAATGTTTAAATCATAAACAATAAATGCACATAGCCCAAATTATACTTTGTTATTTACTCTTTAAACTCATGACTCCTTTAACCAATTACTCCTAAACACATATATATAAAAAAACATACTTATAGCATAAACACACTAAATGAATAAATACCAAACACAATAGCAAATATCAACATAAAAAACAATATTCAATATAAGGATGGAACTATTTACTGCTAAACTCAATTTATCTTTAACTCATATATTATAACATATTTATTTAATACTTATTATATATTGATAATTTATTATATATATATTATTTTATATATTATACTTAATTCTACGTCATCCATTATTATTTAAAAACAACATACACACACACACACACACAACACACAACACACCACACACACCCCCACACACAAACCCTCACTTATAACATCTTCACCCAACTTCATCGACAAAAGATACCATTTTCATAATAAATACAACAGTCATACATATATCAACAATTATTTAGCAGATACGAAAAAAATTAACAACAGAAAAATTATAAAAATAACCACAAATCCAGCAGCAACATCTAAAATAACAAATAGAGATAAACAATTAGACATAACATTATCAGCGAAATTGACTGACACCAAAAATAATAACAAGAGATATAATTAATATTTAATAAAAAATAACTAAAATATAATAATATATCATTTAAGAAATAAAAATATAATAATAAAAATAATATAAAAAATATATAATATATATATATATATAAAAAATAAAAACATAATAAAAGATATATTAAAACAAAAAAAATAGAACGGAATAAAAATCAAAATCAAATTATTTAACTATATTAAAGTAAATACAATCAATTACCACTCACACACAACAAAAACATAATATTTAAAACTATAAAAATATGTATCAGAACAGGAACAACAATGAAAAAAAAATCAAAGAAAAGAAAAACATAAAAAAGCAAATAGTATATTAATAAAAAATATAAAAGTATAACAGATAAAAAAAAACATTCACACACACCCCACCCTTCAAATCGATAATATAATCAATAAACAACTCTCACCAATCCAATTCAAAGGCAAAAAATCCTAACACACCAAAAGAACAAAATAAAAACAAAATATAATAAACAATAAAATTAACACAAAAAGAAGGAGAAAATAAAAACACCACAACAAACATAGCAGTTACTGACAAACTCACGCAAAACATCACAACATCACCTATGATACTAATAGCAGCACCAATTATAAAGCCACATGCCAATCTCACCTACAACTACACTTATAACATATTAAAAAAAGATTAATTCAAATGTCATTACGCAGATATAGTATATAACAAATAAAAAAAACATAAAGCCTACTAAACCAACCCACCAATAAATATTCCTAAGACCTCCACCCCCCCAAAAGAAACAGACACCTAGAAGCAAATTAGTCGAATAATGACCTTACCTACATAACCACAATCACTTAAAAAAATATAAACCCGCCAACTTAGTAACAAACTGCACATTACTAGACACTATCACAACAACCATCAATAAACCAAAAACAATAATATAATTTAAACCAAATATCGCTCATACTCACACAGTCATAAACCATACACTAGCTAAAAAT
>JABUQX010079725.1:30000-37450 GCA_015478945.1 Trachelipus rathkii
TAAAATTAATAATTAATAATAATATATTAAAATAATATTTTATAAATAATAATAATTAATAATAATTAAATAAATAATATTATAATTAAATCAATATAATAATACATCATATATAATTATATAATATTATATATTAATTATAATTAAGGGCACTAAGCCTCTAGAAGTAAAGTCCACAATACAGTATATATATTCAGAAACTTATTCAATAGCTACATGGAGGAAAGGAATACATTTGTTGGAATCTTAGCGCATACATATTTAGTGCGTGAATAATATTAGTTTTTAAAAAAAAATTACATTAATATTCTTTTAACTTACAATGCTACAGGAAAAAGGAATACATAGTTGGAATCCTGGTAAAATTTGTAAATTATAGTTAGGATAAATATTGGTTTAAAAAAAAAAAAAAAAAAAAAAAATAAAAAAATATATAAAAATATAATAACCTTGTGGGTTATGCGCAATTATTCAACCTATAGCAGAATTGCCCCATTTATATTTGATTGAGGAGAGAGGACGCTGCGTAGAGACCGTCGTGTTTGCGGATATTTGCTTAATTAGAATTATTAATAAAAGTAATTTAAGTTATTTTTGTTAAATATATTATATTATATATAATATTATATATAATTTTATTTTATTATAATTTAATTGTTTATTTATTAATTATTTTATTATTTATTTTATTTAACTTTATTTTATTTATTATAATTATTATTTATTAATATATTATGTATTTATTTATTAATTTTTTTATATTAATTTAATTATTATTATATTAATTAATTTATATATTAATTATTAATTATATTATATTATTATTTAATTTATTAATTATTTATATTATTTATTATTATTATTATTTATGTATTATAATATATTAATTATTTATTTTATTAATTAATTATCTTCAGCAGTTTTTCAAAGTTTTTATATTTGAGTTATATATGGCCCTACTTATAAGTTATATTCTTATTATATTTATATTAATTATTGGTCATGCTATATACAAGTCGGCAAATTATTAGTTTGGGCTTCAGTGACCGCTGTGGAACTGCGGTGCACAACTTATGGTGTGTGAGGGTGTCTCATTTATTCATAGAATCGTTCCCTCGATAATTAAAAGAGAAGGTAGAGGAATAGATCGCGATGCGTTTGAGCAACCCCCCGCATTATATTAACCCAAGTAACACATAATAGAAACACTGTTACGAAGTGAGATTAATGTAGAATCGGACAATATTCGTCAAACGCATTAGATGCTGATTGTGAGATAAGATTCTCGCTCTCTGTGAGGTCATGATATAGCTTCCCGGAAGGCCGAGAGACCCGTAGTGCTTTTTGTGGCCTAACATCTCAAGTGTGTTTTGGTGACTCCTGGTAGTTTACTTCTTTTTCCTCGTTTAAAACTAGTATATATCGAAATATTAATAGGAACTATTGTCATCCTTCTGTCGTTTCTATGTTTTGAGTGGGAGAAATTAAGCCTAATTCGCACTGTTAACATATGTTTGGAGTGGAGAAAATCCTGAATTCGCAATGTTAAGATATGTTGTGAGTGGAGAAAATCCAATATCGCACAGGTTAAAGAATGTTATTGGAGTGAAGAAAATCCCAATTAGCACTGTAAGATGTGGAAACTTGCAATACAATCAGAGCTTCATGGCAACAATAGGATAATAATTGTTAATATTTATTTTATTATGGTACTTTCTTTTGCTTTATTTTTGAGGCATTATAATAATATTGTCCAGTTGTGTTTCCGTACGAAGGAGCACAGGTTGGGTTGATACAGGCCTGTATAAATGGGCATCTACCAAGCAACGGCTTCTGAGCCAAATTTGTGAAAATAATGTTTAATATATTTCCGGGTTGTACTTCAAAATGTCTTACACAGGATGATTATAGAGTATTAATTGAAGAAATGCTGATATAAAAAAAAACGAGAGAAAAGCGAAGGATTATACTAAATACATATGCCATTTTTTGATTTTTGTTTCTTGTTTAGCTTTTTGTCTTTAAAACCTGAAATTGATGAAAAGAAAGGTGAAAATAATGGGAGTGTAAAACGATCATTTTTTACGAACGCGTTGTGGGCTTTTCTTGCTCTCTCTTGTTGGCTCCACTCTACACCGACTTCAAACCACCGTCGAAGTCATTCGACAATTCCTCTTGGTGCAACTATTATGTCAAGTACCTAAAATAGAGAATACTTTTTTGAGTACTAATTATCTGGCAAGGAAAAATTATTCACACTTTAAAAAATGATCCAGCTTAATAAATTTTCCGGTGTAATTATTATAACGAAGTGTTTGCGTATGGAATAATTGTCTCTAATAGGCTACTTTTTCAACTTAATAACCGTGTTTATCTAAATATCTTTCTTATTAACAAATAATCATACACACACCATGATCAATCAATTGGTGTAAAACATAAACAAATCTAAAAATCTCTTACTAGGAAATTTCCAAAATTTAGAGAATGTATTTACTACATTTCGTTTGCTTATTTGTAGTTTATATTGGAGCATATTATGATTTTATTTATTTTTTAGCATATGTATATTTGCGCCATACTAATTGTAATTTTTTTGATCTAATGACAATTTTACCAGTAATGTACTAATTCCTCCTTATTCCCTAGTTGGCACTGTGTGTTCAGTTTTTCATAATTATTACTATATTGGATTTTATGCGCTCTTGTTATTAATTATTATAAATAATTTCTCTCTAGTATGAGCTCTTAGAAAGGACACGACAGTAGGGTAGGCTTCATTGACGAGAAATGGCAATTTTTTGTATGACATCATTCGCTCATATATTTTCTAACTTGTGATTCAACTCTATCAATTTTTTAATATTTATGCAAAAATATATTCATTCTCACTTTGAATTACTAGTTAACTCGCATATTACAAGCTTCCCTATTGATTTTGGATAACCAAACTTGTGCGATATACTCGACTTAAATCTTTATACTTTATAAGTTGCGCTATTATGATTCTATATAATATATCCACTGTAGAATAAATTATTAATAATTATTCTTATTTTATGTGTGTTCAAACTTCACGGAAAAAAGTAAAATAAAAATAAGTTAAATTGAATTTAATAGGAACAAAACGGCGGTGAATGGCAGTTCTGTTGCTGTAATTGGATTTCTAAAACATTATTGTATTAAGGAATATGCAAATAACCGCTTAATTTCCACTTGATTTACATCTTCAGTAACTTCTTCTGTTGATTAGTGCTCTGTGCCTAGAGAGCTCATTTAGAAAAGGGCTCGAACAAGTACCATAATTTATTGTTCTTGTTTGTTAAAAACTGATACTTTCCCCAACGGGAGGAATTTACTGTGGCTAAGCTTATGTAACTGTTAAAAATGATTAATATATAATTTACATTACTATATTTTAAAAATGATATTTTTCTTCTTATATATTATTAATATATATTAATATATATATACTAGTATATTATATTAATATTAAATATATATAATATATATTATTATTATAATACTATATATATATATTATTAATATATATATTATTATAGTTATATTATATATATATAATATATATAATATATAATTACAATATATTATATATATATATATTGTATATATTAATATATATACTATATATATATATTAATATATTTATATATATATTATATATATACTATTATATATATATAATATTATGATATTATTATATATACTTATATATATATATATTTATTAGTATATATAATATTTATATATATAGATTATTATAATTTTATATTATAATTATATATATATATATATATAATATTATATATTATATTATTAATATAATATATATTAAAATATATATATATTTAATTATATATAATAATTATATATATTATATAATATATTAATATAATTATTCTAGAGTGGTAGCACAACCGGTATCATATTTTATAAGGTGTGTCCTACTAGGCGCTACCTTTTCGCACCTCGAGAATACGTAAGTTCACGCTAGCGTTATATCATCCTAGCATTAGTTTAAGTAATCATCAACTCGGCTCTATCGCTAATAGTGTGCGTACACGCTTATATGATCCGCACGTGATTACTACCTGATTACTTTAATCTATGTTATGAGACTTTAACATAAAAATGATTATTTTTAATAATTATAACATATCTATATAATAGGTTATTACCTTACTAAAATAATATTTATTAATTATATTAATATATCATGAAAATATTGGATAATATTATATATATAACTATAATAGATATATATAAATATCATATATATACAATATTTATATATAATATTTACTCCAATAATCCTCAATATTTTACCACTCCCTCTCAATGTCGTCTTCTAATAAGGAAACAAGAGATCCATATTTATTAATCCTTTCAAATAAGTAATTAGGTGCTTACAAAATTAAAATAGCTAAGTTATAAAGGATATATATGACCTCTTGCACGTCTAAATATATCTTATATCTCCAATCATAATATATAAATTTTTATCGCTCTACGCCTGCTCAGTGATAAATAGTGTAGTGAGAGGGTTATATATTAGTATTATATATATTATTATATGTAAACAGTATATTCAATAACTACTAAATTTCTGTCCTATGTCTGAATAAGGGTATAAGTACAGCCTTGGTGAGCGGAGTGTGCATTATGAATAGGATGGTTGTTTCAATACTTATCCAGCAGTCTCAATTGCAATTTTAAGATCCTTCACCTAAGATCATTCTGTACTATCTATATCTATTAATATTTTTCAACCATCCCTTATTTACCACCCATAAGAAAGAAATATTTTTCGTCTCAAAAGACTTTAGTATGATATCTATGTGAAAGCCATTAAGATCTCTTAGCACAGTAGTATTGTATTTGCTAATTAGTACTACTTATATCAGTTTATATAGTATTTATATATTATATTTATATATATTAATAATATATATATATATAATATATATATATTATATTATATATATATATATATATTATTATTTATTATTTTATTATATATATATATATTAAATTATATATCTATATATTATATATATATATATATATATATATATATATATATATATATTAAATATATATATATTAATAGTTAATCATTTCTCAGTGTAAAATAAATTTCAAATATATACTATATATATAATTTTATTATAATATATATTATATACATATATTAAGTTATATATATATATATATATATTTATATATTAATTTAAATATAATTATATATAT
This sequence comes from Trachelipus rathkii, assembly GCA_015478945.1. Classification (NCBI taxonomy): domain Eukaryota; kingdom Metazoa; phylum Arthropoda; class Malacostraca; order Isopoda; family Trachelipodidae; genus Trachelipus; species Trachelipus rathkii. Next base: position 35,272 of record JABUQX010079725.1, read on the forward strand.
TTAATATATATATATTATATATACTATGTCCCCTTTTATTTAATATATTTATATAATATATATACTATATTAATAGTATATATAATTAATATATTATAGGGTTTTCAATCAAATTGATAATTTATAGTATTGTACCTCACTAAATATAATATATTATATATTAAGTTAATTAAATCAATTAATATAAAGTTTAATAGTAATGGCTTATATATATAGGTTATAGTCCATTCAGATCTATTATTATAAAATCATTTAAATAGTATAATTATTAATATATTAGGTAACCTTTAGGATGAGTTGAGATTATATTTTTTGAGATGATTTTATATTTATTAAAAAAAAAAGTCCTATATATATATATATATAATTGAATTTCATTAAAAAAGTAAATAATTAATTTAGTTTATAAACTTTATAAAATAGTAAAATATTATAATTCTTTATTATATAGTATATATATATTATATATATTATATCATAAGTAATTCTTATATTAGTAAATACATATATTATTCATTTTATTATAATATAATAGTAGTATGTCTCGGAACATATTAGAGCTCTCGTGGTAAATATTATTTTGTAATACCGTAACGTGCAATGTTACTAGCTAAATTTTCTACTGGATACTCCGCTCCTGTTTCCTGACCTTATATATTAAGGTATAGTGTTCACTCCGTAGGAGCTAGTGTGTAAACTATATCGTGATATTTAACTAGTACGGCATCTAATATAGAGCGGTATAAGTGCCCCACCCTTATCCTTGAAAATATAATTATATATATATATATATATATAATTATATTAATATATATATATATATATTATATTTATTAATATATCTTTATATATATATATATTAATATTAAGTTATAATTAATATATATAATATATATTAATAATAGTATAGTATATATATAATTATATATATAGTATTTTATATATATATAGTATTATTTATTATATATTAATATATATAAATTTATTATATATTTTATATTATATATAATATATAATATATATTATTATTAATAATTATATAATATAATATATGTTATATATATTTAATTAATTATAATAATATCTTTTCTATATTATATTATATATATTCTTTTAATTACTTTATAATTAATATATAATTAATTTAAATTATAAATTACAGATTTATTTTACTTTTTTAATAATATTGACCAATTTTTGTTCTTTCTATTTTAGTACCCCTTTTAAAGCTGAGAATTATATTACTCTCAGGTTATATAACATATTATATTTAATTTATGATTAATGTATATATTTATTTTTCATATATTCATAATTATATATTTTATTCACGCGTTGTGGATTGTATTAAATTCATATTATATTTATTCATTTTAAATATAATTTTACTCTCAATAAACTATTTCAACTTGTTTAATTATATTATCAATTGAACTCAGTTTCTGATCGTATAGCTGGATATCTTTATCTTATTTATTTATTATTATTTTAAAGAATTCTATGCATATAAAGTAATGAATCATTTAATACTTGTAGGATTATATTCAAAGACTTTTATTTCATTTTTTATATATTAATGTAAGTATATTGAAAATTTTCTATATATTATAATATAGTTATATATGTGATTTTTAATTTAATAGCACTATTATAGAATTGCAGATTATATTATTCAATTATATTGTTTTACTCAGACTATTTATGAATCTAGTGTTTATTGTGAATGATATTTAGGAAATGTCTATCAATCCAGAATTCATAGATGAAGTTTACTTTTTTAAGGTGAAATAACTTATTCTTATTGTATTTATCGTTACTTAAGAAAAAATCTATACGATGAGATAGAAGACCTTTTTGACTTATTTCTTGCTTCACTACTGGTATAAAATGTTATTTTTAGATAACTTAATAAAATCTATCGTATGATTATTGTATTTATCAGATTGTTATCTTATATTTATATATATATATATATATATACAAATATTATTTGTATTAATAAATATTCTCTCTCTAAGTTTTACCCTAATCTCAAATAGAAATGTACTTTAGTACTATATTTATTTTATATTAAAGAATATTATATCTATTTATGTGAGAAATATTATATTATTCATATTATAATAATAATTTTAGTTTTATATAAACATTAATTTATATATATTTATTTTTTAATATT
>JABUQX010079726.1:0-5000 GCA_015478945.1 Trachelipus rathkii
CAGGAGAGAATGATGTGGATGATTCTTTTTGATCTGGTTCACTCTAGGAGCTGTGGTTTCGTTATCTGTTTCTTTTCTCAGGTTGACATTATGTAGTTCGCCTCCGTTCTATTCTTTGTTTTCTGATTGCATTGTTTTTATTGTGACTTGGTTCTTTTTTTTTTCTTCGGAACGCTGTTAGTTTTATTGTCATTGTGCAGCGATCTTGTTTCTTTGTTATGTGTTTGTTCTAGGATTGTTGGTGTGTCTTTTAAGGGCTTTGTTTAGGTTAGTTAACTTTGTTGGACGACTCTATTTGTTTTATGGGATGTTTTTTTTATTCTTTTTTATTAAACAGTGTGCTTGTCGTTAGTTGGAATTTACCGGATATGATATTATAGTGGTTGTATTACACTTTCGGATGCAAAAGAAAACAGTTTGAATAAGTTTTTAAAACAAAATTATATATATACGAACATCTGATAGTGATATGTCTGTAAGAATAAATGGAAAATTATTTTGTTGTATCATGACAAAGATAATTACACAATAAAAAGACATAAAAATGAATATTATAAATTATAAAAGTTATACATCTTATTTTTTGACGTATTTTTTAGGGAAAAGATTATGTTTTTCTTTCATTCTTTAATTGTTTATAATTTTTTCAGTTGCATTTACATGTCTCGTTTAAAGGGAAATTTATTTAAATATATATATATTTTAATTATATATATATATATTAATATATATATATATATATTAATATAATATTTTTTATATAATTAAATAAAATCAGATTTTGAGATTATTTCTTCAAGAAATATCAGTTCAAAAGGAAAAATTAGGTTAAAAACATAAAAAATTCAAATGAAATATAAATAAAATATGGGAATGCAAATTCCTTGAAATAAATGTGAAAATTTATCAAAAAATTAACATTAAAAATATTTGTATTGAGGAACAAAATAATTTGATAAAAGAAAAAAAAACAAAGTAAAAACACACAAATATAAAACGAAAGATCATTAAAGGATAAAAAAAGAGAAGTTTAAAAAAAAACAATACAAAAATTAAAAGGGAAAATAAATTGATTTAAAAAGAAACGAATGTAAAAAAATTAGAAGTAACAGACACGACTAGAAAGACTTTACAGTTTTCTAAGGCTAGTTCGCTAAGTATTGTGTTGTTTTTTGGGTATAATATATATATATTATATATATATTTTATATATATATAATATATATATATATATATATATATATATATATATATAAAGTATATTATATTATATATATATATTTATATATATATATATATATAACTATATATTATATATATATAATATATATATATATATTATATAATTTATATATATATATATTATATTTATATATATTATATATAGTATAATATATATATATATATATTAAATAAATTGGGCATAATTGTTTCCAACTCTACATTCATTTCCAACTCTCTATAATATAAATATAATAAATTTATTATACTATATAATATTATATTATTATAATAAGTTAGAGGATATATATGTATATATATTATATATATACTATATATTTATATATATTATATGACTTATTTTAATTGTGCTGGTGTGTTCACTTTCTTAGAAAGATCTGTTTATGTATTTTTTAACATCATAAATAATTGTTATATTAGTATATTACTCTACTTATTTGACGTGACATATGAGTTTGCTCACTTAGAACAGAGTTTTTTCTAAGCAGAAAACATCAAGTTGGTACAAGTTGGTGAAATTTTGTTTTTGGATTATTTATTTCAGTAAGATCAATGAGGTCGCCGTCTTAGAACGGATACGCTCAAAAAGGTAATCATCAAAGCTATTTTAAGTTCGGCGCATGAATTCTTTTCAAGGTGTATTTTTAACATTTACTAAATTGTTTCAATAGTTCTAGTTTGAATTTACCATATTGTTAACTAATTCTAGTGTATTAATAAACTAAAAATAAAGTTCAAAAACCAATTTTATTACGGTGTATATCTTTTTCTTGAATGAATCGATGTTGACGCTGTTCACTATTTCATAAGAAAGACTATTCAATTTGTCATTTGCATCGTAGGAGAAGAAATTCTTTGCTATATTGATTTAAATCGTTTATGAAAAAATTTATATAAGTCCATTGTTTCGTGTTACATCATTAAAATCTTATCTAAAATATTGTTTGTAGTCGATATTGTCAAATTTATTTAGTATTTTGAAAACTTCTATTAATTTCCTCTCAACAACAAACAACAACAACAACAACAACAACAACAACAACAACACCTAAAAAAGAAGAATAAGATCCAAAATTCAAGAAAGAATTAATAAAGTAATTAAAAATTTATAAAAAAAAATTGATGACCAAAAAAGTAAACCAAAAAATAAAACTAAATTGTTATAAAACAAAAGAAATTTAATTACAATTTTCACATTCGACATAAATTAAAATTAAATTATCCTAACTTAAATTATTTTTCAAGTTTGACCTTTAATTTAATTGTATTAAAGAAAAATTTGAATTACCTCACTTGCAATTAATAAAATTTATATATATATATTATATATATATAATATATATATTTATATTATATATATTATATATATGTAATAAATATATATATATATATAATATAAATAATTTAATATTATATATAATATATAACTTATGTGTTAAGACTCCGTCAGTTTTTGATTTTTTTTTTGTTTTTTTTTTTCATATACTTTCCTAGTATGATCCTAAAAATCAATTTAAGGGGTGACGGACATGATCCAAAAATATATAGGACCCAGTTAGGTTACGACTCCGTCGTTTTAATTTTTTTTTTTTTTTTTTTTTAATAAAGGGAATACCAAGTGTAAACCGCAAAGTGGCAGGAGTCGGGTCTTCCGGCCTTTTCCGGGGAACGACAGGGTAGACTATTTCCCCCCTCCGGAGGGTCTCCGGAACCCCCGTCTTTGGTATTGTGGGTGTCGCGGGGTTCCTCCGCCTCTCCACGGGGTATGGAAACGTTCCCCCCCCTCCTGTCCCCCGTCGGCTCGAGCCGCCCTAATTTTTTTTTTTTTTTTTAAATTGTTTTATTAAAAATTTTTTTGTTTTTTTTTTACAATCTTTTGTAATAAGCTTTTTTACGCTGATTTCCAAATATATTCTTGGTTTTTTTCTAAATGTTTTACTTTTTTATATTTTTTAATTTATGAAAAAAAATATATATTTGTTTTTTTTTTTTTTTTGACATTTTTGTTAAATAGCTTTATAAACGCCTATTTCAATATTAATATGGTTTTTTCTGTAGGTGTGTACTTTTTGAGATATCCATTTTCTTAAAGATTTTATTGATATAAATGTGATTTTTAAATATTATTTAAAATATTTCGAACTTTTGAATCATGTCAATCACCACTGAAATTCATTGTTAGTATCCTATACTAGCAATATGTTAAAAAAAAAAAAAAATCAAACTGACGGAGTCCTAAAACATAACAGGGCCTATATTATATATAATATATAGTATAAATATATGATATAAGATATATATATATATTAATATATATTATATATATATATATATATATTATATATATATAAATATACATATAGTATATATATAATTATTATATATATATATATAATATATTTTATATAATTTATATATTGTGTGTGTGTGGTATCTGTGGTGTGGTGCTTGTATGAGTACCTTAAAGCGTGTATAAATAAATGTGTTGTGTGTGCTGAAAGCTTGTAAGCTGTTGTGGTGGTGAGTTGTGAGAATGTTTGAGAGTGTGTGTGCATGAACAGGAGCGTGTTTGAAAAGCAAATCACTAAGCAAATCCCATTAAATTATTACAGTATGTATTTTTTTCCTTTTGAAAAAAAATATTTTCTTCTTCTTTTTCTTTTAGCGATTTATATTCGAAATTTGCACACACAAACACACACACCACACACGACACCTACACACACACACACTCACACACATACACATACAACAAATTTAGAAACTCTCTTCAGATATATAATATATATTTTATTATATAATATATATATTATATATATATAATAATTTTGATTATATTTAAATTATAAAATTAAAAAATAAATTAATGTATATATTAATACTATAATATCTATATATATATAATATATATATAATATATAAAAATATATATATATATATATAATATATATTATCATAATATATATATATCATTATATATAATATATTAATAATATATAATATATATAATAATATATATATAATATATATTTATATATTATATAATTATTTTTAACTGCCACTCACGGGCAAAGCTCTTTTCAAGGAGGGGAAATAATATAAAATTAATAAAACAAAGCGAATGAGAACCACCTAGTCCAAGACTAACAAAATTCTGAAAGTGAGGCGCAGACTGAGACTTAAAAAAGAAGGAAGCTTAAATGCGGAGGAAAAACAGATGTAAGGTAGAGAGTTCTGCAAAAGAAAGACGTCACTCAAACAACAAGGCTCCGATATCCATATTCACACAAAATTTATGACAAAGGCAGGGGTCACCTTGTATTATGAAGGGCAATACAATTGGAGGTGAAATGTGAGTGGTTCAACTCCCTTGAGTTCTGCTGTTGTAGTATCCTATATGTAAAGAGATGTGCAGCCAAACGTCACGTCGTTGAGATAGAGGGTCAATTGGAGTTTGAAAGTATGGAACAGTTTATTAGTCTCACAGCCTTAGATTCAACCCTATACAAAAGAAGGGTGGAAACAGAGACACCCTAAATCTACGAACAGTACTCCATGCAAGGATGGATATAACCCTTGTATAATTACCGGGGGGACGACGGGGGGACTTCGTCCCCCCCTCTGTCCCTCCGTCGGTCTCGAACCCCTAAAAAAGGATATAAAAAAGAAAAATAACATTTTCTCCAAAGCGTAAAAATAAAATGGTATTTGGCACCTTTTGCTTTCGAGAACTAACGCACGTTTCAAGGTCAATCAAA
>JABUQX010079726.1:12500-20000 GCA_015478945.1 Trachelipus rathkii
TCTTGAATGAATCGATGTTGCCACTGTTCACTATTTCACAAGAAAGACTATTCCATTTCTCATTACATCGTAAGTGAAAAAATTCTTTGCTATATTGATTTGAAATCGTTTATGAAAAAAATTTATTTAAGTCCATTGTTTCGTGTTACATCATTAAAATCTTATCTAAAAAATTGTCTGTAGTCGATATTGTCAAATTTATTAAGTATTTTGAAAACTTCTATTAATTTCCTCTTAACAACAACAACAACAACAACAACAACAACAACAACACAACCTAAAAAGAAGAATACAAGATCCAAAATTCAAGAAAGAATTAATAAAGTAATTAAAAATAAAAAAAAATAAAAATTTGATGACCAAAAAAGTAAACCAAAAAATAAAATTAAATTGTTATAAAACAAAAGAAATTTAATTACAATTTTCACATTCGACATAAATTAAAATTAAATTATCCTAACTTAAATTATTTTTCAAGTTTGACCTTTAATTTAATTGTATTAAAGAAAAATTTGAATTACCTCACTTGTAATTAAATATATATATATATATATATATATATATATATATATATATATATATATATATATATATACTATATATATATATATATATATATATATATATATATATATATATATATATATATATATATATATATATATATATATATATATATATATATATATATATATATATATATATATATATATATATATATATATATATATACATATATGTATATATATATATATATATATATATATATATATATATATATATATATATATATATATATATATATATATATATATATATATACAGTACATATATATATATATTGTGTGTGTGTGTGTATCTGTGTGTGTGCTTGTATGAGTACCTTAAAGCGGGTATAAATAAATGTGTGTGTGTGTGTGCAAGCTTGTAAGTGTATGTGTGGATGAGTGTGAGAATGTTTGAGTGTGTGTGTGCATGAACAGGAGCGTGTTTGAAGCAAATCACTAAAGCAAATCCCATTAAATTTTCAGTATGTTTTTATCCTTTGAAAAAATATTTTCTCTTTTTCTTTTTAGCGGATTTATATTCGAAATTTGCACACACAAGCACACACACACACACACACACCTACACACACACACACACACTCACACACATACACATACACACCTACACACACGCTCATATATATATATATATATATATATATATATATATATATATATATATATATATATATATATATATATATATATATATATATATATATATATGTTTTGTAACTGCCACTCACGGGCAAAGCTCTTTTCAAGGAAGAGGCAGTAATATAAATTAATAAAACAAAAGCGAATGAGAACCCACCTAGTCCCAAGACTAACACAAATCTCTGAAGTGAGCGCAGACTGAGACCTTAAAAAGAGGAAGATTAAATGCGGCAGGAAAAACAGATGTAGGTAGAGAGTTCTGCAAAAGAAAGAGTCACCTCAACGAACAAGGCCGATACTCCCAATATTCACACAAAATTTATGAAAAGGCAGGGCACCCCTTGTATTATGAGGGCAATACAATGGAGGTGAAATGTGAGTGGTCAACTCCCTTGAGTATCTGCTGTTGTAGTATCTATAGTAAAGAGATAGTGCACCAACGTCACGTCGTTGAGATAGAGGGTCAATTGGAGTTTGAAAGTATGGAACAGTTTATTAGCAAAAGAAGGGTGGAAACAGAGACACCCTAAATCTACGAACAGTACTCCATGCAAGGATGGATATAACCCTTGTATAATTGGAGTAACTGTTTGGAACAACAAAATTCCCGCAACCTGAACAGCACTCGGAGCTTTTTTTAGACTACCTTAGCAGCAACCATTGTGATGTGAGGTTTCCAAGAAAGTTAACTGATTTTGTTCTTAGTTCAAACTAAGAATGTTTATGGTTTATACAGGTGGGACGGGAGAGCCATCGAAGAAGATAGGAAAGTTAGAGGGTGTTTCTGAGAGAGATGTCTGAAGAAGTTGAGTTTTTAAAGAGTTAAATTTCACAAGGTATGAGGCGACCCCACCGTGAGATACCATCCATATCGGCAACTCGGCAAGAATAGAATCGGAAAGCTGAAGTCGAGAAACAACTCTGGATGCAAAAGAGGGAGCATATTTAAAATGGATGAAAGAATGGAGAGTTGATTAATCGACATAAGAATGAACAGAGTTAGAAGTGCAGCTGTGAAGATCGGTAATGAAAAATAAGAAAGTTGGAGATAAAACAGAACCTTACGGAACACCACAATTAACAGGAAAGGAGTAAGAGATCTCTCCATTAACGAGTGAAAATATGGATCTACCTAAGAGAAAACTAGACATGAGTAAGTAAATAGAAGGAGGAAACCCGAAGGAAGGGAGCTTAGAGAGTACTGACGCATGCAATACTCGGTCAAAAGCTTTCGAAATATCCAGCACCACCCTACAAGACTTCCCCATACTCGCTAAGGACAGAAGCCCATAAATCAGTGAGATAGGAAAGAATGTCACCAGTTGATCTAGAACGTCGAAACACATACTGGTTATCTGAAAGAATGGAATGAGGTTCCAGATGATCCAGGAAATAAGAGTGGAAGAGGGTTTCAAAGATTTTAGACAGAATACAAGTGAGAGCAAAATTACGATAGTTAAAAGGATCAGAGCGGCTACCTTCCTTCGGAATCGGTTTTACTATATGCGCGCTTCCAGCATTGAGGGAAAATATCAATATTAAGACATACAGAGTAGATCAGAATAAGGTTAGGCCCCAGATCAGAAGAACACTCCCTTAAAACATGGGGAGGAATACCGTCCTTTCCACTAGCCTTCCTATCGTTCATGGATCTCAGGATCTCATGCAGCTTATCATGTGTAATCACAGGCAGAGCCATGGGACACCTGAGAGGAAAAGGAATAGGAGGCCTGATGCCAGTATCGTTCAGGGTGGAATTAGATGAAATAAAGGAGGCGTGAGAAATTATTCTTTTCAGAAGGAGAGTTAGCAAAAGAGCCGTCAAAACGAAAAAGAGGAGGAAAGACAGATTTACGGAAGTTATTAAAAATGTTTTTGGCAAAGCCTAGAAATTTTTATTAGTATGAGAACTGAGGTTAAACCACTTTATTTTGGTGAAATCCCGCTTAGCCTGTTGAATAATATCCCTGCAACGATTCCGAACTGAACGGAAATTAGCAAGAGTAATTGAAGAACAAGAGTTTTCCCATTCCCGATATGCATTGTTTCTGTCCAGAATGGCATGAGAACTAGTGCCATCGAACCAAGGATTTTGAGGAGAAAAAGATTTAGTTGAAGATGGAATGAACCTGGTTATTTCCTTGGCTATTACAGACCCTACTTTTTCAGCAGACGCCGAAGCGTCCTCTAAGTCAAAACAGGATTCACATCAAATGTAGGTAGCAAAGGTGCAAGACATTGCTCCCCAATTAGCCCGATTAAATACGTTTAGGGCATGGTGGAGCTGCTGGAGAGAAAGTGTTATAATTATGAGCTACAAGATTGTGGTCAGAGTTACGGATAGGATGAAAAAATGGTGTCTTTGTATCGAGAAGTAGTGGTGGTGAAGCATAAGTCAATAGTTTTCGAGAATTGGATAGGGCGATCTGGGATGCTTGTAGGTTCCTTAATCAGCTGTTCCAGATCGTTGAGAATACTGAATGCTTTGGCCTCCTTCCCATCTGTATCAGTGTGAGAGGCGCCCAACCACTCAGTGTGGTGTACGTTGAAGCCCCATAAGTAGAGGACCTCGGCATTTGGATAAGAAGTAACAGTCTCGTGAGAAGTAGCAAGATATTCAAAAAAGACCTGAAAATTTGTTCCATTAGAAGGACAGTAGCAGAAACACAAGATAATAGTAGTTATTCGAAGAAATATCTTAAGCCATAGAGTATCTAAGTTAGGAGATTCAAGGTTTTCGAGACGTGTTACAGGAGTGTTGATGTTTATATAGGCACAGACACTACCATTTAGTCGGAAATTGTGAAAAAAGTTGTAGCTAGAAATATTACGTTTATTAGGGAAAGATCTAGATAGCTGGGTCTCAGACAGAAGCAAAAAGTTAGGATGAGACTTAGAGAGATGATACTCCACAGATTCGAGATTAGCGTCTAGGCCATGGACAATGGCGAAATCAAGAGAGAACCCCGTCTAAGCCAACACCTCGTCCACCCAGTCTATTTATTCGTACGATCTCTTGGGCATGCAAATACGCACACATTTTCGTATACTCACAAAAATTAAACTAAGGTTGAAGCTAAATCCTAAAGCAGGACAAACGGCTCATGTCGATTATCCGCTTCCAATTACACTCAAGCCAATTTTTTTTTTTAAAAATCTACGTAATCGAATACTGTTGAAAGATCTCTTGGTGCCACATGCGTGTTTTATTTTTTTTTTAAATGCAGAGTGAAATAAATAATAAAATAAAAATAAATTACATTATATATACGTTAAGTAAAGGTTATGTTAGAGTTTAGTTAGTTACATAGATTTAAACTATATATACGTTAAGTAAAGGTTATGTTAGAGTTTACTTAGTTTACATAGATTTGAACTTTTTTTTTTAATATTTTTAGAAGTGTGAAGCTGCTTTAATACTAAAATTTCGATTTGACTTTACGCATTTTCACTTCAAGTTTATGAAATGTGTTCAAATTCATACAATCGTTATGTATATGAAGGTGGAGGCGGATAATCGACATGACCCGGACAAACTAATAGCAAAATAACTAAAACCAATTGACACTTAAAAAAACTGTAATGGCAGACAAAATTTAAAATAGATAAGTGAACGAGTAGACAAATAAACAAAAATAAATATTGAAAAATAATTAATTAAACCTAAAAACTATCAACAAAACACAACTCGACATAAAAGTGCTCTAAATTAAAACCTAAAAAAAAAAAAATTAAAAAACAATATCATTTATTACTAAATAGAAAAAAAAATAGAAATTAAAACTATACATATATGACTAATACGTTTAAAAGGAGTTTAAAATGACAAACTTATCTTAAAAATCATGCTTGGGAAAGTTCTTGCTAAATTCATCGTCATTTGTAATTTACTTAATTAATAAATAATAAATAAATTAATAAATAATAATTAAATAATAAAACTCAATTGACGTTAACTATATTTAAATTAAAACTTGGTAATGTATAACTAAAATTTTAAAACTAACACGAAATACATCTTTCCATCACGAGAAAAACAATATATATATATATATATATATATATATATATATATATATATATATATATATATATATATATATATATATATATATATATATATATATATATATATATATATATAATATACTATATATATATATATATATAATAATAACATATATATAATAATAATATATAATATATAATAATAATAATAATATATATATATATATAATATACATATAATAATAATAATAATAATAATAATAATATATATATATAACTTAAATATATAATTATAAAACTATATAATAATTATAATATAATAATAATAATAATAATAATAATATATATAATATGTATAATAATAATAATAATAATAATAATAATAATATGGGTCGGCGTAGTATATCCGTCATATGTATCTCAAAAACTATTAATGCTACAGTAAAAAGGAATATAGTTGGTGGGGTGCTGGTCAGTTTTGGTGCGGAAGATGTGAAAAAAAAAAAAAAAAAAAATATATATATATCTCATAATCCACCATAGTTATGGTACAAAATTCAGCAAACTTTTGGTTTGTTAAGAAAATTTCACAAAAAAGGTAAAAAAATAAAAAAAAAAATTATTGTTAATAATTGTAGTAATATGATAAGGCCTATTTAGGGACCTTTTATTGGTTTCTCGTTAAAATAAATAGACTTTCTATTAAAATAAATAGACTCTATCAAATTTTGCTTTTTTTAACTAAAAGATACCCAATTTATACCGCACCGATGGCAGGAGTCGGGGTCTCTCGGCCTTCGGGGAACTACGGGGTAGGACTAATTCCCCCCTCCGGGGGAGGGTCTCCGAAACCCGCTCTTTGGTATTTGGGTGTCGCAGGGGTTTCTCCCCCTTCCCTACAGGGTATGGAAAACGTCCCCCTGTGTTTCCCCGTCGGCTCGAGCTAGTGTGCCCGTATAAATTTTCCTATGTGAAATTTTCCCAGGATTCCAAAAATGTATTCCATTTCCCTGTATGTAATTTTGAATATATATATATATATATATATATTTTTTTTTTGTACCATCCATCCTGTTAGGATGTGTCACCTAATCTGGAGACTGGCCATATATATATATATATATATATATATATAACATACTCTTACTATATATATATATACTATATATACTATCTGTATCTTTCTATATATATATATATATATATATATATATATATATATATATATATATATATATATATATATATATATATATATATATACTATATATATATATATATATATATGGATCAGCCTCTCGAAAGCAACATGCATGCAACAAAAAAACTATAAGCTATAGGAAAATAAATAAAATTTTATTAATCAGGAGATATTTTTATCCATGAAATTAAAAAAAAAACGCTTTTGAAAAATTTAAAATTGTTAAAAATGTTGGAAAATCTGTATGATAATGATAATTTTTGGAGAAGAACGAAGGAGCTCTAGCTTGTCGATTTTTTTTAACTGAAAGATATCCCAAGGGTAAACCACAAGATGGACTGAGTTGGGGTTTCTGACCTGAGTTGACCTCAAATCGGCTCGAACCCCGAGAAATATCGCAACATTTTCTCCAGGCATAATAAAAAAACAATATTTGGTAACTCTTGCTCTCGTACTACCGCAAATGGAAGGTTAATAAGAGCGTAACGATGCCAGACCCAAGATTATACTAATATTTAGAAATAAAAATAAATATTTTTAAGTTTCATTAATTAAATTGATTACTAGTAAATTTGTTTATTTATTTTCCTATGGCTAATGACTATAGTTTTTAATTTTACATGCATGATCCTTTTCGGGAGCTGGCATATATATATATATATATATATACTATATATATATGCTATATATATACTATATATATATATATATTGATATTTATGCCTATTATTTTATTGCTATATACTGCTACCTATCTTTGCTCTATCGTAATGAATAATGAAGTCACAGAAGGTGCCTCTTCATCAGCGGGATTCAGACACTGGAACTCCGCATTGCGCTGAGTCAACAGTAACCGGCGCTTTATCCACTAAGCCATCCACGTTCCCAAAAAAGAGCGTTTTAAAGCACACGGTTTTCTCATCCCATAATTGCTGAGTACTCAAGCTACATATATATATATATATATATATATATATATATATATATATATATATATATATATATATATATATATATATATATAAATATATTATATATATATCGCCATATATATATATATACTATATATTGTTAAGAGCATATGGG
>JABUQX010079727.1:0-5000 GCA_015478945.1 Trachelipus rathkii
AGACAGTTTGGATGAAGGCCTACATATCAGTACCTGGAATGTTAAATTGCGTGCGACCTCAAAATGTAAACATTTTGCTCGGACAGCAAGCAGGTTTCACCAATTCCCTGCTTCCTGGTGCTATTGGGACAAGCCGGGCGGCAAAAGGATCACTGACCAAAAGAGAATGCCACCGAGGGAAAGACCTTGACGCCAGGTGACAGGAACAGCGTACGTGAACCACTGGTACAGAGAGAAAACATCAATCTTACCTCCAAACAATAAAACTTGGTTTGAATGAGATCACAAATTTTGTTGAAAAGGCGCGCTGGACGAATGATAGTGAATACTTCCGCTTATATATGTTCAACGTGGCTTGTCCTGGTCTGGGACGAGAAGTAAAAAGCCTGGGATAGTTTGGAGGATGGCCGCACAAATACGGACACTCCTCCGTGATGCTGCCTTTGCTCTATAACAATGACTGTTTTTAGAGGCAAGATCGTGGAATGCTTTTTCAGATGTAGCACGAGAATTTCTGGGGAACAGGAAAGCCGAGAAACCGAGAATTATTGTACAGGAAACTGCTAGACAGTTTTTCATTCTCATGGATGTAGAATGAGTATAAAGGTGCACTACTTTATATTCTTACCTAAGAAAATTTCGGATAACCTGGGCGATGTTAGTTGAGCAGGGTGAACGCTCCATCAAGATCTAAAGTTCATGGAAGGACGTTACCAGGGCAAGTGGGATGATATGATGATGGACTATTGTTGGAGCTTGAAGGGATATTCCAGACGAGTAGATTGTCTACGAAGAGAAAGTTACTACGCATCGTAGGTTGTGTTTACCTTAAAAATGAAACCCATTCCTCCTCTATTGCATTCAAGTTGTCCATGATTACTTTCTTTATTCATAGTTGTAATTATAGAGTTATAAAAACATATCTATCAAAGCATGTATCATCTCCTATTTGCGGATTTGTTTTCTCTCACCCTTCATAATGTGGCAATATCTATATAGCCTATTATATAGATATAGTATTACAATAATATTATGATATAGTAATATAAGATTATCTAGTATATTATTTATATACTATATATATTAATATTATATATATTATATAGTATATATTATTATTTATATATATATATTATATATATATATATATATATATAATAATATATAATATTATATATATATATATATATATATATCCCAATAGATTGTGATAGACCCTCTTGATAAAGGTAAAATCAATAAAATTTTTTTACAAATCTGTGTTATACACCCAATACTCGCAAATGCGATGTGATATGCAAAAACCGATTACATTTTTTGAATCAGCACATCAATTATCAATTGCGAAACCCAGTCCAAGAAATTTGTTCTGTGTGGAGAGAGGTGTGTGTGAGTAATACTATTCGTAATAAACAAAAAGTTAATAACTATTTCTTACCTATAGCAAACCACTTACATATAATAAAATAGTTAAATGAAAATTGAAAGTTTCGTAGTTAAAGAGACTGATGAAGTAGGTGTGAGAGGGAGAGGAGTGTGAAGAGGTTTTCGTAGTTTAGAGAGAATATTATATCTAACCTTCATTGAATAAGCTCTTAGGTTAAATGACGAGGAACATTAGAGCAGTTCTTCCATTTTTTCCAGGGGAATTAACCTATTTCTTGTGGCTTCAGGGCAAGAACCAATTTGGGGCCTATTTTAACGAGTTCTTTCACTTGTCGACTGATTGAAGGTGGAGCTGAGAGGTATTTTATTGTTAGATCTTTTTCAATTCAATAAAACTATTTCCAAGTGTTTTTCCAACCAATAATGATAAGAATAGGTCATTGATCTTCACTGGGAGTCAACATAAGGCAAAGCCTATATATTTGTTTAATTTCTGATGTACTCCGATCCGTAATTTAGCCTTTTACATTTTATGTACAATAATCAACAATCGTCAGAAGAATGGGACTTTCTTTTTTCAGCTCCTACTTTCATTTCTGTATGACGATTTTGATGCCACCATTTTTCTAAAAACAATCCATTAAAGAAGTGATAAATGGAACCTTCAGCTTCAAATTTTCATGCACTACGTGAAGCATCGTCAGCAGAAGAGTCAGGAGCTAAATTTTCGCAATGCAATTTCTTTCCATTGCTCAACGACCGATATTTTTCAATGATTAATCTGATTCATATATTGAAAACATTACAATATAAAAAGGTTCTCCAAAATTAAGAAAGCCCAAGGATCCTAAATTAGAAACTTAGAAACTTTCATTAAGAAGGACATTTAACTGAAATATTACATATTAATTGAAAACGGACATAAAAGGGTAGGAAGAATTAGATCCTTTGAAATTTTATTGCTATGTACGTTTATATGTAGGTTTTAGATGATGTTTGGTTAATAGGCTTCAAAGTATAATGGAAGAATTTTTTGCCACTGAAAAAATCAGTCAACATTTTTCTGATTGCATTCAGCAGAGTATATGGATACAGGACTTTTTTTGTTCAAACAATCTTTTTTAGAATAACATTATGTTATGATACAGAGCTTACAAACAAATTGTTTTAAATATTGAGGCTGTGTTGACATTCAGCTGCATCTAGTAAAGTTTTTAAGCTTTGCAGCCCTGCCGTTGCTGAATGAATGAAAATGAGAAGATATGCTTATGCTAGTAAATAAAATACTTTACAGACTATTCTGACATAATAATTCGATATCGTGAATGCGAGTGAGTTGCACTAAATTTTAGTAAAACAAATTGTTTGATACAAGAGCTTCCATGGTTTGGTCCCATTTTACCCGTATCACTAAGAATGAATCTATTTTTAAATATTGAAAAAATGTAAAGGCCCTTATAGCATCTGACAAATAACAAGATTTTCGCCAATAAGGTTGAATAAACTTGGCATATTTTTATTTTTTTATGGAAAATAAGTTTCTAAATATAAAATTTTAAATTGAATATAACTTTCCCTTATGTTGACGTAATTGTATTATAATTATAAAGCTCCAATAACCCTAACCCAAATATTCGGCCTATTCGGCCAGAATACCGAATATTCGGATAATATTGGCCGAATAGGCCGAATTAGGGTTCCGAATATTTCGCACATCCCTAATATATTAGGTGAGGTATATATATATATATATAATAATATAGATAAGTAGAAATATAAATAAAATATAGTATAATATAGTAATATATAATGTTAATATAATAAAGTATTATATTATTACTATTATATTATATATATATATATTATATAATAAATGAATATATATATATATATAAGTATATAGAAATCATATATTATATATATATTATAGTTATATATAATAGTATATAAATACCTAATATAATATTGGATATATAGTATGTACTTACTTACCTTACTTTACTTCCTCTCGCCATGGAGAGGATAATTTCATTCGCTGTCAGGTTGCGCGAAGGGTCTTTCCTCCAGAACATCCTCTGCCTGGATCGCCTCTCTTCTCTTCAACCATCTCTTTGTCTGCAGCTGGCATCTTTTTAAAGAATCCTCCACCGATTCGGTCCATCTTTTCCTCGGTCTACCTCTCGGTCTTCTTCCCTCCGGTTTCCACTCCCATTCTTCTTTTCGGCATTCTATCAGGCTGCATTCCTTTCAGATGTTCCCCACCCATCTCAGTCTTCCCACACCCATCTTCAGTATAATCTTCTTCACTCCTATAGTTTCTCTGACTCTTTCGTTCCTTATTCTGTCTCTTCTGCCTCTTCCAGTCATTGTTCTCAGAGCCCTCATTTCTGCCGCTTGTATTCTACTCTCCTCCCTCCTCGTAGTGGTCCACGTTTCAGCTCCATACATCAGCGTCGGAGTCAATATACTTTCGAAGATTACCTTTTTAACCTCCAATCCAACATTTCCGTCCTTCATCAATGGGTACAGTGGTTTCATAGCTTGTCCATATTTTTCCATTCTTCTAGTGATCTCTCCTCCACATCCTCCCTCCCTTTTAAAACATCCACCTAAATAAGACGCTGGTAATCCACCTGCCTTCACCTCCTCTTCCCGCCACCATCATCCTCAATGGCGTTCATCAAACTTTCCTCTTCACGTTAGCCAGTATATCTCCGTCTTCTGTATCATTCATAATTCATCCCATGCCTCAATCCAACTCCTCCGCAAACAACCTCACCACCTCCCCTTAATAAGTCCTCTCCTCACTCCAACATGCTAGGTCGTTCCCATAAGCCATTATATCTCCATCAAAAACTCCTAATCTCTCCTTCACTTTACTTATTACCACGTCTAAAATATAATATGAAACGAATATAGGCGATAATACACTCCCTTGTTTAACTCTGTTTCTTACTTCAAACCATTATCGTTGTTCCACACTCCTCGTTCGTGCATTTTACATTAGAACTACATTTTCGGGTGCCACATACTCATTAATTGCTTTTTAATTACAGTCATAATCCACTCATCCATAATTTCTTCCAATGATCTCCATGAGTTTTTCCTCTTGGTACAGAATCCAAAAAGCCTTTTGGAATTCAATAAACGCAACGAGTATATAAACTTCAATTGCCAATATTTCTAACACTTCTCCATATTCTACCATCCCTTTAGTTGTCTAAACAGAAGAATCTGTCGTTCCTCTTCCCTCCTCATAGCCCGTGCTGTTTCCTCCCCCAGTCTCAAGGCTCCACAATCACAATACTCAACTTTTCTCTCCAATATTACTTTCGTAATTTTTTGCCAGGTGGTCCACTCACAAATGAATTCCTCTGTACCGTTGTCACACGTTGCTTGTCATCTTACTTTACCTTTGGTATTTGGTATTATTATAAGCTTTCCCCCATCATCCTGCACTTTTCCCTCTCTCCAACAAATGGTTAACAATTTGCCAAACTCTATCTTCTTTCAATTTGATCCGGGTGAGGATCTTATTGGCTATTTGCAGTCTTTGCTCCTGGCTACTTTGCCCTCTTTTCATCCTTTTTTTTATAGATTCCTAATATTCTTCC
>JABUQX010079727.1:10000-32500 GCA_015478945.1 Trachelipus rathkii
GTCAAATTAATCGAATATAGTAGTAATAGTGGTAGTAGTAGTAGTAGTAATAGTAGTAGTTGATATTGTTTTAATAGGCATTTTTTAAAATTTGTTTTGAACTTTAATGCCTTGAAGTTTATAGAATTTTCTTAAGCTCTATAATTCTTGCTAATTTTGACATAAATCAACTTCAGTTAATATGAGAGTTATTCATAGTAACTGTACAGTTAAATTGGAAGATTTTATTTTTCATATTCCCATGGTATTGCTGAAGCTAGATTATGTTTTGGGTTTACCAAGGTCATAATATACATAACCTTTTAAGTTAGGTTTTAGTTTACATATTGTGGCTACGTATTAACTCTTAAAATGTATGTTTTATTTTTTTTAAACACTTATCATGGTCATGGAACTTTCAAGAATTCTTACAAACTGGGATATCTTCTACAAATGCAGTTTCCATAAATTTCATATAAATATTTTTGTCTTTTGGTCCTAATTGATTTAATGAATTCTTTTGATGCTTTTTTTTATCTTATATAGTAGGCTATATATAGTATATATAGTCTATTACCTTATATACCTATATAATCAAGATGAAATTGTTATTTGAAATAACAAAGTTTTACATATTTTAAAGATCAATCCTTTTTTTCTTTCTTTTTATCATTATTAAATAACTTAGTTTTTATTAATGATTTTTTCATATTCCATATTTGCTTGTAGTTTATATCTAGACATTTTTAGGGATGGTTTCCAAAGTTTGTAATTTTTAGATACATTGTTTTTAACGATTGATTTAAGTTTTCATGTAAGTTTTTTTTTGATTTTGGAGTAGATTTAAAATTCATAAGCGCCATTCCTTTACATGTTTTTTGGTCATTTAAAATAAATGAATATTGTAATATTAAGAAATTGATTAGTTGACAGAAATTTAGTTTTAATAAAATACAGCTTGAGCATATAAAAGATAGGTAGTCACAAATATTGATAAAAATCTAATGATCCAATGATGAAACAAGTTCCATGTTGAGGGAGGAAAATATTGGAAACATTCATTTAAACTTATCATTATTTTAAAGACTCTAGTTTGTTAGCTGGTTAGGTTCTTTTATTAGTCATTTTAAGTATTCAGGTATAACTTCGGGCAAGAATGTGGAGTCCATGAAGTAAATTAAACATTCAGAGAGAAAGGAACCAAACGTGTTTGATGTGTCTGATTATTTGATATTAACCTTTCATAAAATATTTATGAAGTAGACTTTTGTTAAGACTTAATTGTATCTGTTTAATAATTTAATCTTGATAATAATGGCTGTAAGTACCAGCATGTAGCATGTAGAGTTTTAGCAAATTAGAGTTTAAAGGTAGCAAAAATAATAGCATTTTAGGAGTTACATTAGAAATGGATATGAAAATAATATTTTTTTAACACATATATTTTGTGCTTTCGCATAGTTACACATACGTTGTTTGTTAGCATCTTCGTATAGTATTATTGATCTAATATAATCTCTTTTTTTTATCATGTGATGACTAGTATCAAAAGTAGACAATTAATTTGTATGTTTTATTTGTTTGTCTTTTCAATTTATTTTTGTTTATGTTTGTGAAGTTTTTGATTCGATTTGACCCTTTGTTATTAATTTCTGCCTCTCCAACTCTTTTAGAGCATTTGAATATTTTTGTTTTGTTTCCGCTTTCTTAGATGCCTCCCCCACCAGGCTATTATGGAGGGAATCACCCTCAACCCCTAGTAATGGGAGACCACCCCAACTACGCAGGTAAGGGAGTTCCTCCGGCTCCTATGGCTGTTGTTGGAAATCCACCACATCTTGGGCCTCAGGGAGGGTATCAGCAGTTACCTCAGGACTATCATCAAGTACCACAAGGCTATCAACAGGTGCCACAAGGTTATCAACAGGTGCCTCAAGGCTATCAACAAGTGCCACATGGCTACGAGCAGGTGCCGCAAGTTTATCAGCAGGTTCCTCAGGGATATCAACAAGCACCTCATGGTTATCAGCAAGCACCTCAAGGCTATCAACAAGCACCTCAGGGTTACCAACAAGCTCCTCAGGGTTATCAACAAGCACCTCAAGGTTATCAGCAGGTGCCTCAGAGCAACTATCAGCAAGTTCCAGTTCAAGACAAGAAAAACCAAAAACAACAGCTTAATGCTGTCCCTCAAAGTGTTCCACAAGCTCAGGCTATGCCCCAAGCGCAGGCAATACCTCAGGTCCAAGCTCTGCCTCAAGCACAAGCAATACCACAGGCTCAAGGGCCACCCCAAGTTCATAATCCACAATCACCCCAGGTTCAAGTTCAAGCACAAAATGTTCAACAAAATCAATTAGGTCATAAGAAGGTTAGTGTATTATTAGTTAATCTTGAATGTATTATCAGGTAAGATTATTTAGTGTTTAAAAAATAATAATAAAAAAGAACTAAGTTGCAATTTATTAAGATTATTGATAAGATATTACTTAAGTAGTATTTATCTTTCAGTTCCTTATTTTTAAAATAAAATTTTGAATTTAAATATAATTTTAATAATTAATGAAATTCATTAATGTCAATTTCAATTAATTACTAATTTAAGTTATATTTAATAATTAATTAATAACCTGATCTTTTTTTTCTCAGGATGGTCAGAATCCAGGAGAAACTCATCCGGAACCTCAGCAACCTCATGGTGTGATCTTACAGAATCCGCAAGATCACTTAAATCAGCAACCGGAAATCAAACCCATTGAAAATAATCATTTATAATACTGATCTCAAATTATTATTTTTTTAACGATCAATCTAATCTCGGTGCTTTCATACTTATTATATCTCGGTTTGTTTTTTTTAAGTTATCACAACACACTCACGGGCATAACCCTTTTCAAGGAAGTGGTGTATTGTCTTTAGCTTATTTTTTTTGTTTTTTTTTCTTTTCTTTCTTAACTCATTCTCTACTCATGTCTGTCTGTCGTTTCCATGACGCACTAGAATATCGATCAATTGTTTTATTCTGATTTTTTAAATTTTTTTATTGAAGTTGTTTATTTTAATGGTAATATACTTATTATTATTATTATTATTATTATTATTATTATTATTATTATTATTATTATTATTATTATTATTATTATTATTATTATTATTATTATTATTATTATTATTTATTTATTTTAATTCTCAGGCTCCCCACGACCCCGTAAGATTGGGGAGTGGATGCGCACCATGCACCGGAAAGAGATAGTAAAATGTAGAAAGGATAATGAACAAATCGAAAAAGAAAGCTCCATATATACTCCCTCTCTAATATTATTATCTATTATTATTATTATTATTATTTTAATTATTATTATTTTATTATTATTATTATTATTTATTTAATTATTATTAATATATTAATTATTATTATTATTTTTGCGCATTTAACTGCTTAGTACTGCTAGAAGTTTATGCTGATCCTGAAAATTATTAGTTAATTGAAATTAATTTAGATGAATATGAATCACATTTAAACGGCCCGTTCACGCCGGATTTAGCTACGCCCATTTTTATGAACGTTTATTTAAGACTAAAATTAAACGATGTTGGAGCAACAGGCAGCTGTCCCCTTCGACAATGCGCCCACCTTATGGTGGTGAGGCGGTTAAATATCTTATGTTGGTATCTGTAAAGAGTTGCGGTTAATGCTCTTTAGTTCATATACTAATGATTTCTCAACCTTGCCATCATTGACGTCTTTTGTAAATATTCCTCTTATTTCCTTCAGAGATTTTCCTTCCTTTCAAATCCCTTCAGATAGCTTCTTAATTTTTGTCGGTGCCTCTCCATTTTTGGTCTCGGGGTGCCTCTCCTAATCTTCGTGGGTGAGGGTACAGGTGTAAAACTGATCCTTTCCGCCTTTGATCGAGACGCCTATTGTAGGGGACCCCGGACCTCGGTTAGAAACTAATGAAGCTATTCCACACTTCGGTGTATGATTATTTGATGCAATTTACCAACGGATCCAAGACGAAAGACTGAGTGAGAGCATCGGCTGTATTTCCCGGTCGCATCCTGTCTCACTCCTTCTGTACCATATTGCTCGTCTCGTTTTCACACCTTAGCTAGTGGTCCTGATTCTAGTAATCCAGAGGATTTCGGCCCTCCATGAAGACAAATCATAACGGTCTTCCCTGATTCCAAAAGTGCATTTATGACTCTAGGAATCTTCTGTTTTCTAAAGCCTAAAAACGTACCTCCCTAAAGAACTTTAACGGGGCTTTCTCGAACACTGACTACTGCATCCCTCTCGAAGGCAGTTTTATTGCCTGATGTCGGGACTTTGTGAGAGGATGTCAAGGGTGCGAAGCTCCGTATTGTGAAACCCCTCTTGATGGAATAATCTTTTTCATGCCTTGTAAGCCGCCGCCGCCGCCTGGAAGTGACCAATGTTCGGTCAAAAATTTGCCATATAAATTTACCCAACGTTGCTGTATTTTGAGGGAGAGCCCCTTCAACTTGTCCATTTTGCCCATTACACAGTCCTCTGTCAGTTCATCCTATGGTAGAATGTAATGCGTTAGAGTTGGGGACCTCTAGGATTAAACATCTTGTTAGAAAATAGTTGCCAAGTCGGTATATGATCTTAATCCCTTTTTTATTTTATCTGATGTATTCTTTAATTTTTCTCCTAAATGCCATTTTGACTTACTGTTATAAGATTATTCGTTCTCACACTCACGTCTGTCCTCTTTTGTTTAAAGTCGTCGTCCAGTGGGGTTCGATCCCAACCAGAATCGCAGTTTCATAGAGTACAGGAACAGTTTCTGTACATGAAGTAAAAATTATCACCCCCTCCCCAATGTGAACAAAACCACATTGGTGAAACACATATTTATACATTGTGTCTGGCAACAGTTTTGTTTTTGCTTTTGTTCGTTTTTCTTCCCAACCTGATTTCTGAGCGTAATGACTCTTTCACAAATCATGTACTTCGTTTATATTGTTTTTCCATATTTATTTTTTTGTTATCTTTGCTATCGCGAGACTATTGTTATTTGTTATGTCTAAAAATTTCTCAGATATCCCCCCTCGCTCCCTTATATACTGAGGGTTAGGTTGCAATACATGCACCGGAATCAATAGTTAAGTTAGAAGAACATAGACCTAGAAATTCCACAAATATTAACATATAAACATAATTAAATATAACGAAGCTTCGGTTGAGAGTCGATCAGAAATTCCCCCACCCTCCTCCCCATACCAACTCTCATACCCTTAAGTGCAAAAACGTCGCAGTCCACATCTATCCTAGAGCTTCATCTATCGGCGACAGACCCACTGTGGCATTGTCAGTGTCGGTTCATCCCCTGTGACAGACCCACAGTCATTCTCCCTCTCAAAACCATGCCATTCACTTCTATTGCGAACTATTCTTCTCCCTTGAACCGAACTCGCATTCCTTTCCTTCAGACATTCTATACTGCCTCAATCCACTTTTCCCTGGTTCTCACTGCCGGTCGGTTTCGAACACAATCGCTACTATACAACCGCTTAACCAATCGATTACGGCCTATCCTTTTCAAAAATGGTCAAACCACCTTAATACACACACACATACATTTATTCTCTCATTTACTCTTTTTGTCATACCAAGCAACTTCCTAACACCCTCGTTTCAAATTTTATTAATTTTTCCCAAAATTAAATATTACATCTTTATAAAACTGCCTTTATTATATTATAAATGTTTCATGTATTATTATTATTATTATTATTATTATTATTATTATTATTATTATTATTATTATTATTATTATTATTATTATCATCATTATCATTATCATTATCATTATCATTATTATTATTATTATTATTATTATTAGTGAATTGAGTCAGTAAATGAGTGTCTGTATGAAAGGAATGTTAATTTGGTTTATGTGATAAGAATGGTGCGTAATAGGAGTGAATTGTTGGGTTTTGTGAGGGGGCATTTGTTGTGGGCCTGATCCAGGAAATGAACCCTAACCTGACGAGATACCAACGTGGGTGTCTGTCGCGGTGTTGTAAAGCCTTAAGGTGGATTTTTGACTACGAGCAGCTAGCACTTTAGGGTCATTAGGGGAGGATATGGGGACACTTTCCTGAACTATTCTGTTTCCGGTTTATGTTGCGCACCCCACCTCAATCTGGTGTCCCATGGGGAAGATAAAGAAGGAAAAGTATTATTAATTATTATTATTATTATTATTATTATTATTATTATTATTATTATTATTATTATTATTATTATTATTATTATTATTATTATTATTATTATTCCTCATGTAGGTGTAAGTCGAGAGGGGGCTCAAACTCTTTGTGTATGCGAAATTCGTCCTACCATTCTTTTGTTATATTTTGTTTTTGTTTTATTCCTTTCCCTAATTATTACTATTATTATTATTATTATTGATTTTATCTATTATTTTTCTTGTCGTTTTTATTATGATTATTATTATTTCTGTATCCCGTTCTTATTACCCTTCCCTTCCCCTGTTTGTCTCCCTTCTCCACCTTTTCTGTACGTACTACCCTACGTATTCCTTGTCTCTTTTGAGAGCCTTCCCCTTTTTCTCCTTAATCCTGGTGGCTATCGAGCCGATGTCTCTCTGCTCGTTTCTTGTGCCCATCTTGCTCTCCTTCCCCGGGGGTGAGGGTACAGGTAAAAAATCGGGTTGTTCTCGCCTTCCTCCGGGCTGCTTATTGTTCTTGGGTTTGTTGCTTGATGATCGCCTTACATACCTTTCTCCCATTATAAATCTTAAAACTTGTTGCCGCCGATCGCTGAATCTCTCACGGCACCTCACCTCTTGAGACGTGTCGTTGCAGACCAGATAAGATGGTGTCCTGCACCTCTATATCATGCTCGTAAGCGCTAAAATTGGATTAAGGTATTATCCTGTTAATCGGCCAGCACCTTCCCAATCGTTATTTTCAAAACGAAGTGGGCTCTGGTAGCACGGTGCAATACAGGTGCCATTTTCTGATCATAACGCCTACAAGAAAAGCCGTAAGGGAGAGTTGAGCACTGATTGCATCCTTGTCACTGCGAGAGATGAATGGAGCTCATGATGCGCAATCATATTCTGCGGATGTCTAGGTCCTGCTTTCCCTCAATCCCTTTTTCACCCATTAAATATCGCCAAAGTTTTCCTCCACAATCCTGAGACATAATTGGCCGTCTGCTAGGGTGTTATAGCTCGCTATATTTTATTTAAGGTTTCCCTTGTCCTCTCCCTTTTCGATCGGTTTTGCTCTACAATTTCGACAACGTTCATGCGAAATGGATTTATCTTCCCCTACTATTTGTTTCGGGATGCAGTCCTTAACAAAGGCTGAGGCACATCCGACGAAGTTGAGGGGTTTCTTTATGTCACATAAAGAGATTTACAATACCTTGACACCTGTCTACACTGATGGCTCCAAGACGGATGGCGGAATGGAAGCATCATCTGGTTTCCCAGATCTAGCCATTTCCCACAACCTGCCGACCTATACGTCTATATTCTCAGCTGAGTTGATAGCGCTAGTTATAGCTGTAGTCTAAATTAACAACCTACCATCCGAACGTCATTTTACCTTCTCGGACTCTAGAGACGCTCTCTTGGCACTGCTCAACCGGTCAACAAGAAACCATCTGGTTTCAGCTGTCCAAAAGTTCATAAGCTCTGTTCAATTGAATGGAAGAGGCATTGCATTCTGTTGGGTCCCTTCCCATGTGGGTGTTCCGGAGAACGAGCGAGCTGATACAAAAGCCAAACGTGCTGACACTGGCATGGTAACTGGCAGACGATATCTTCCACTGAATATACAGTTGGTACACCTTCCTGCGACGAAGTTTTACACGTGTCCGTCAGGGTTTCATCTCCTGCTGGGAAGCGTGTCGGGCAGAGGATTCTCGTGGCGTCAAGCTTCGGAATGTTAAACCTCCTATAGGTCACTGGCCCTCCTTTTTCAAACGGAGCCGCCACCAGGAGGTGATTTTCACCCGTTTATAAATTGGACACACTAATATCACGCATAACTTTCACATGGTGAGGGAGGACCCTCCCATCCTGTCCGTTTTGTTCTTCATGTGGTTCTCTTAAATTCTCCCTTATATTTGTGGGTTGGGACGTAGTCTGAGCCATCCGACTCAAATTCTTCCCAGATATACTTCCCTTTACTTTCCCGAATCGCCTTGCTCATATTTTACCTGATTCCCCTCACTTTCAAAGTGACAAAGTTTTTGCGTTCCTCCGTGAGCCGAACATCCTTTTTGAATCTAAACCTCTTGATACCGGTTATCTTTCTGGTTTCCGGTAGGACTTCCCCAGTTGTTAATTCTACTGATTTTTTTTTTTGCTCTTTTTTTTTTTTTTTTTTTTTTTTTTTTTTTTTTTTTTTTTTTTTTTTTTTTTTTTTTTGCGTGTAGTGGTGGTCCCTGTACACATCCTCAAAAATTTTATTTATTTTTTTTTATTTTTATTATTATTATTATTATTATTATTATTATTATTATTATTATTATTATTATTATTATTATTATTATTATTATTATTATTATTATTATTATTATTATTATTATTTTATTTTTTATTATTTATTATTATTAATTATTATTATTATTAATATTTATTATTAATTATTATTTTATTATTATATTATTATATTGTTTATGATAACCGTCATTATTACTCCTTCCCTTCCCCAGTTTCTATCTCCCTTCTCCATTTCTGTACAAACTACCCTATGTATTCCTGATCCCTTTTCTGAGAGTCTCCCCAGTTTCCTGAATCCTGGTGGCTATCGAGCTGTTGTCTTTGTGCGTATCTTATGTCCATATTGTCCTCATTCCCCTGTGGTTGAGGGTACAAGTCTAAAACCGGTTTTTCTCGCCTTTCTCCGGGCGGCCTATTGTTGGGGACCCGAACCTTGATTAGCCACTGAGGAGGCTGTCCATAGTTGGGTATAATCTCGGGCTTCGCGTCTCATTCCTGTGGTGCACGGCTATTTTTTTTCATGTTAGGGACTGGACGCGGAGTTCCGGAAAGGTTTTTTCGAGGCCACACCCGTGGCCTACTCGACTGGGTGGGATTTCTAGTAGGAGGGAGGTATTATGCTCTGGGCATGTGATGGGCGCGGGTTCCGAGGTTACGCTCTAGGGATATATATTTATATTCATCATTTGTGTACTGTATTTGTGTTTGTTTATTGCGGAGCAGATGTCTACAAGGAGAAAACTTTGCCTAAAAATAAAAATAAAAACGCTCTTTAGAAGGCGGTATTCACCATCTGTATGGCCCCCCTACCCGACTCTTTCTTGGCTAATGCTAGACGTGAGACCAATTGGGGCTTTGAGGCCCTTATTAATGAAATGGTTAGTACTCCTCCACCCCCACCGATAGTCTTAAATAACGAACCCGTTTCTAGGACTGCCCTGTCCAAACCAGCAGAGACTGTTCAGGCCTCTCATCATAACCTAATCACTCGTGCCTCACGTCAGTCATCACAAGAGCGCATGCGTCAGCAGAGTCTCATTACTAAACGTCAGAATAAACTGCATTACTACTACACAAGTACGTGGAAAGATGGAACCGTCCAATGAGGAACGGTTCCATCTTTCTACGTACTTGCTTCCCTTTCACATCTGGGGAAGGTTCCAATAATTTCTAAACCTGATGATATTCGTAACACGTCAAAGGGAACCATATATGCGCCAGAGTTCTGTCCAGATACTTCGGATGATATTCTCGTTCATCTACAGAGACACAACGTGCCAATCACCGACGTTTATCGGTTCCCTCCACTTATGGAGAACCCCCCAATGATGAACCCTTGTCTCCTAGTAACCTTCTCCGTGCTTTCCCTTTAACCAAAGTAAAACTTGGTTTTACTATACACAAAAGGTTCGGACCTATGGTTCAAGTGTCATAAATTTGGTCACGCCCCAGAAATACTGTTTGTCTCCGCAAAAAATATCTCCAACATGTGGAAGCTCCCTTCACCCCAACTGTGAAACCCATCCTCCTTATTGTTCTGACTGCAAGAGTCCCTACCCAGCCTCCTCTGTCCACTGCCCCTTCTTGGAGAAGGAAATCCTTGAGCAGTTCGCCTTTCATAAGTATGATCGTCGTGAAGTAACCCACTGTGCAAAGGAGAAGCTGGCTAACCTTCCTCTTTCTTATGCTGCTGCAATGAACAGTGCTTCTGCGGTTGTCTCTAACATTGCACATCGCTCGCGTGCGTTGTGTCTGAAACTTGTTCCATCTTCGCGTTCCTCCATTCAGATGTCCATACCGGATAACGGGTCCTTTAAACACCATACAGATCCACCTCTCCTCCTTGCTTACTGCCCACATACCTCTGATGTCATCTCTGCTCCCGGTGTCGTGGCTGACGAGTTGAACTATCAGTTCTCTTCATGCTCCAGTGGTCCCCGATATCATGAACCTTTTCGTTATGCCCACCTGTGGGTGGAAACTCCAGACTTTTCTGTTCCCCATGGAGAAGACCGTCCTTATAACAGATTAGTCACCAGAACGGAGTTACAAGACGCCTTAAAATTATGCAATGATGGAGCGCCTGGCCCTAACGGTATTTCCATCCAGTTGCTAAGCCATGCTCATCCTTCTGTCATTGCACTCTTTAGCTTATGTAATAGAATATGGGCGAAGGGAGTCTTCCCTCATGTCTGGTTTACTGCATATATTTTCCCCATTTCCAAACCTGGGAATTATATCAAACTTCTTATGATAACCATCGCCCTATTTCATTTACTTGCAACACATGCAAGCTAATGAAGAGAATGGTTGCTTCTCGTCTCGGTAGCCCTTCGGAGCGACTCCATGCATTTTCTAACTATCAGTTTGATTTTCGTCACCATCGCTCTTCTGCTCAGATCCTCTCCTTCGTTTTGATCATGGCGTTTGTGAGGCATTTGCTTCTAACAAAATAACCATGACCGTTTTCTTTGATATGTTAGGCGTATGATAGCGCGTGGACGATGAGGGTTTAGCGAAGCCTTCAATCCTTGGGCCTCAGGGGGCAATTTCCCCCTTATCATTCAATTATAGTCAGATTGTTCGTTTCATGGACGAGGGGTGCCGCAGGGCAGTGTGCTGAGCGTTTGCTTTTCACAATCAGTTTCAATGGAGTGGTCGATTGATGATATTACCCTGTACATCACTGGAGCAAAATTTCCTTGTATTTTGCGTCAACTTCAGCTTGCCATCGACAGGGTTTCCTCCTGGTGTTCTGCACGTGGCTTTACATTCTCCACATCGAAAACTAAAGCCATGCTCTTCTGGGAAAATCCCCGTGGAAGGAGTTGAATACAATCGCTTCCTATATTACGTCCCTATGGCTCCCCCATCCATGTAGAGCCGATGGTGAGGTTCTTGGGGTCTGCTGGTCGATTGCGCCTCACATACCTTCCTCACATTATTCACCTCTAAGCTAGTTGTCGCCGTTTTTTTGTATCTCTTAGGCACCTCACTTTTAAGACTTTGGGTGCGTACAGAAATACCATGCTCCACCTTTATACATCATGCTGGTACTAGGTAAACTAGACTATGGTTGTGTCTTCTTGACCCAATTCAGATCGAAAGTATGACGATAGCCACGGGAGCGTTTCGTTTCTCACCGAGGAAAATCCTGGAGGCGGAAGCAGGGTGGTGCCCTTGACCCTGCGGAGGGAACAGCTCATTCCTCCGTACTCAAGTTCCTGCTTCCTCGGCCTTGACATCTCTCATAAAGCGAGTCCATCACAATCCTTCTAATTGGCCATTTGTTGGGGTTGTTACTTCCATCTTCGTTTTCCTCGACCTTCCTCAGCGAGGGGTCATGCACTCTTATTTCAACACTACCTATTCAAAGTGGGTTTATTCGCGTCTGCTGTTTGCACTGGGATCCAATCTTTAATAAAGGCAGGGGCACACCTGGTACAGTTGAGGGATTCCTTTATGTACCATGGGGAAGTCCACAGCGACTCGATAGCAGTTTACACTGATGGTTCCAAGATGGAAGGAGGGGTGGGGGCTTCGGCTGTTTCCGGACATCACTGTATCCCACACCCTTCCACCGTATTCGTCTATTTTTTCGACTGAACTGATAGTGGTGTTCATGGCGGTGAACAGAATAAATACCATCACACCAGAGGGTAACTATACCATCTTTTCCGATTCTAGAAGCGTTCTCCAGGCGTTGCTTGACCGATTGACATGAACCCTTTGGTCTCTGTCATTCAAAAGTCCCTCTGCTTGTTGCCTGTGAAGAAGCACAAATTATACTCTGTTGGGTATCTTCCCATGTGGGTGTTCCCGGAAAAGAACAAGCCTATAGGGAAACCAAACACGTGGCAACTTACAGGGTGTCGAATGCCCGGTTCCTTCCGCCTGCTGTACGCCTGGGTCATTTCCCGGCTACAGATTTCTCCATCACTATATGTAGGGGTTTCCTTTCTGGCTGTCAAACATATTGGTCAAAGGTTGCTCGTGGCGCCAAACTGCGAAACGTCAAACCTGTTATTGGACGGGTCGATCAATCTAGTAGATAGGAGTTGCCTCCTTGGAGGTGGTCCTGGCTCTATTATATATATATATATATATATCTTAATTAATGACAAATTGTAGGTGTCGGTGATAGTTAAGGGTATTTCTTCTCAGACCTATTTTCACTAAATTTATATTTCGTTTCTTTTAAGGTTCAACTCCATACCCAGGTATGTCTGCAATCGACGTCATGAAGAGAGTCAAAGGCGGGTACAGATTAGAAAAACCTGACCACTGTAGAAGAGAGGTTTGTATATTAATATTTTTTTTTTGAAATACCCACAGGTCGGATGTATTTCATGTCGGATAATTTATGCGAATTTGAAAATTATTAGTATGAAATATTTTCGATAGTGGTAACAGAAATAGTTGCAAGAATTTATTTTCCCCTTCGACAACGCCACCACCTTATAGTGGTGAGGTGGTTCAGATACCCCTTACAGACCCTCTCTAATTGGGGTGCTAGTGACATTTTTAGTTAATTTACTCCCTCAAATGATTTTTCACGCTTCTCTCATGAACCATTTTTGAGTGTAAAATGTTCCTTCCCTTTTCCTACTTATTACTATATATATATATAACTTCTTTCTCCTTTGGAGAATGTCCCCCTGTCCTTCCTGTTTCTTTTCCTCTCTCCATGTGGGTCCTGAGTTTATCCTCCACTCCTTTCCCCCTGGATGAGGATACAGGTGAAAAAGCGGTTCCACAGCCTTTGACCGAGCCGCCCGTTATAGGGAATCCGAACCTCACTTAACCACCGAGGAGGCGATCTCGCACATGAGTGTATAATCTCATGTGCCGCTTAAGTTGCGGGTGCTCACTCGAGGTCAAATTAAGTCCCCCTTAGGGAGTGGGTTACTGGAGGTTGTACCGAGCTCTGAATCCTGACGCCGTGGTGAACAGGATGACCACTCGTATTGAATTTTAATCCCCCTCTCCCCCCACTCCAACCCTTCCTTTTTCCTATTATTTTATATATTATAATTTTTATTGGTGTATATGGTTATTCATTGCAATGAGTAGAGAAAGTTTTCAAATGGTTAAGCCTAGTAACAGTTCTAAGCTTTTAAATAATGGGGACCACCTTCTTTTGTTTGCGACCCCACCTGACCTCTCCCCGGCCACTCCAATGAGGGATGTACCAAGGACTCTAATACCCTCAGAGTTGAGGGGATTAACCAAAATCCTCTATCGCTGGCAAATTCTATCGTCGTCTCATGCAGGGTTGTGGAGTCGGAGTCGGAGTCGGAAAATTTTTGAACCGACTCCACAACCCTGGTCTCATGCACACCGTCTTTAACACCTTTGAATGAAATTGAGGAGGCTGAGATGACTCGCTCTTCAACATTTTCTCAATCTGTCTCTTACCACAAAGGTCCCTAAGTGACCCCACATTCCAAAATATATAACTCACGACGCCTTCGTTCGCCTTTGATCCCAACGGGCTCTGGTTCTCGGACTCCCCTCTGGGAACAAACTGAGTACTCACTATACTTTCACCTGAGCTTACCAGCATCTCATCAGGTAACTTCACATTGTCCTCTCATTCTCATTGAAGCTCTGGTGGAATTTCTCCTTTCTAATGAAAGCTTCCTCGCTGAGCAAAATCTCTTAACCTAAGGCATCCCACTCAATTGGGTAACCGCCCTGTCATCTCTCCTGATACAGTAAGAAGTACCTAAAAAGGAACAATCTATGGAACTGAAATTCAAGACTAAACCACCGACGATATTCTATCCAACGTAAAGAGAATATATCTGAAACCTCCGCCTACATATACTCTCCTACTAGAAATGCACCCGGAAAACCGGAGTCCCGGTTACTTATTACCTTCGGCATCTCATTTTGTCCTACGAAACTGAAGAATGGTTTCAATACATGACGTGCACACCTACATACCACGTCCTAGAAGATGCTTCCGATTCCAAATGCTCTGTCACCTTCAAAAATATTGTCTCTCTTCCTAAATAATATGTAGTCGTTTTGCTCAAATTGTAAATGGCCTCATCCTGCCGCGTATGTCTAGCGTTTCTCATAAAAACTGAAACTACAAATTCTAGAACTCTACCCAAATATCGAATTAGACCGCCGTGAACCAACAAGAGGTGCCTGAGAAAGACTATCCTTTGTGCCACTTGCACCTGTTAACCCTCTAGCACCTGGAGGGATTGCCCCTCCCGAGTACTTACCTTCTTCCCATACTCCAACAAGTATTCGTTCCTCAAACACCATCAAACTACACCCCTCTAGCACCTGGAGGGATTGCCCCTCCCGAGTACTTAACTTCTTCCCATATTCCAACAAGTATTCGTTCCTCAAACACCATCAAACTACACCCCTCTAGCACCTGGAGAGATTGCCCCTCCCGAGTACTTAACTTCTTCCCATACTCCAGCAAGTATTCGTTCCTCTCACCCCATCAAACTATTTGTAATTCCCCAACCGAGATCTCGATTCTACGCTACATCTGAAATGCTGTAATCTGATTTTATGACCCGAACCTAATCTCAGACCCACTCTGCAGTATCTGGTGCAGCTTCCCAGTTATTGGTAATTGGTATGCTGGTAACTCTTCTTCCATACCACTTCGACCACCTCATATATCATTTTATGACTTTCTCTTCCTCCCGGATATTGAACTATTCTTACCGAAGAACCGCATGATCTATATCTTGTCATAACTAACATCTCCTCTCACCTTGAACATCATTCAGGTTGAGTGATAATATTCACCGATTGTTCTAAGACGAAAGACAGAGTGGAGGGGGGGCATCAGCTGTGTTTCCAGATGACATCTTGTCACATTCTCTACCAGCCTGTTAAGTCTATTTTTACAGCAGAGCTAGTTGCTCTGATTTTATCGATCTCGAGGATGCCATTCCTTGTATAAGGACAAATCATATACGATCTTCTCTGACTCTAAAAGCTCACTTATGACTCTTCAAACATGTTCCTCTAAGAATCCTCTGGTTTCTGAAATCCAAAAACATCTACATAAACTCCACATCCGAAAGAAAGCTTTGAATTTTTGCTGTTTTCCATCCCATATCATTAATCCTTGTAATGACTAGGCAGACAAAACGGTGTTTCAGCGAGCAACATCTTGGAAATCTTACCTCTCCAAAGTACTTCAACGGGGCCTTCTCCCTGCCACTGACCATCATGCTCCACTCAAAGAGAGGTTTTTCTGTCTGTTGACACGACTTCTGAAGGAAAGATGCCCAAAGGGCCAAACTCCATTCAATAAAGCCCCTTGTGAAGAGATTATTACCCTTGTGCGTTTATTGATTGGTCACGTATATCTAAGCCATGGCTGCCATTTGTCGAGGGTGGCTCCCCCGACTTATCCCTTTTGCCAGTCCCACACTCCTCTGCCTGTTCGTTACATCCTGGTGGGATATGCAGCCTTTAAGCTGGATGCATCTAGAAAGAAATTCGTTCCCTATGAATAACGCCTTTCTTTTACCTTTTCGGAATCTGTGGTTTTCAGATCCGATGTACTCTTCCTTCATATCTAAGCCACTTTAATAGACTGCCTTTCTCGCCTAGCCTAGGAACCGTCCATGAGTTGGATGCCAACCAATTATAGACCCTTTACAGTGTGCCATGACTTCTTCTTTAAGTGCATTAAAAAAATGCTTTGCAAGTAATTTTTTTATTGTTTTTCAGATCTACAACATTATGTACTACTGTTGGGATGCAGATCAGAAAGAAAGACCAAGTTTCTCTGAGCTTGTTAAGTCCCTCGAAGCTCTAATTTTAACCGAGGTCGACTATATCCAGTTGGAGAATTTCCCTGACCACAATTATTATAACTTTACTTCAGTGTCGACGAGCTCAGAATTGTTGTGAAACATCAAATTTAATGATAATTTTAGATATTATACATGGCAGTTCAGGGGTAGGGGTGAAGAATGTTTAGTTGGGGATCAAACCCTGATTCTTTTTGTCACATACTTTATATTACTCAAATCCCAGGCTGGACCTGGGGAGGAAAGTAGAAGCGTTCTTCTTTCAAATACGACAGAGTGTTCTTAACCTATGGATTGTTGGGGCTTCCAAGATGGGTTGCCTGGGGTTCTCAAAAAAAAAAAAATTTAGTTAATTTTTTTTTTTAAAATTTAAATTTAATTTAATTTTTTTTATTTTTTTTTAATTTAATATTACTATTGTTTATAATTTTAAATCTTCATTGTTAATACTTTTGAAACACGAAAATGTGTACAGGTATAAATTTGTTTCTATTGTTACATAATGTGTTACATTATGTGTAATAATAATTAATTATTGCACTTTGTTTTATTATTAAATTAGCATTTTTTTAAACTTTAGAATAAATGGGTCGTAAAGTTGATCTTGTTGATTTTGGAGCATGGGCAAAAAAATGGGTAAGAACCTCTGAAATACGATATTTGGACCCTGTGTTAGGGTGGAATAATAATTTTATTTTTTTTTAGAATAGATAATTATATTTTTTAATATATTTTCATTATTTAAATTTTTACATTTTAAAAATATATTAAAATTTTTTACAATCTTAAAAAAAAAAAGTTACTTTTTTTTTTGTTACTTTTTTAATTAGCAACATAATTATTGAATTATGAAAAAAATTTTAGTTGCCACCCTGATCGGGATAGTCAATAGGTATTATTATTATCATGCTAATTATTATTTTATTATTATTATTTTTATTATTATTATTATTATTATTATTATTATTATTATTATTATTATTATTATTATTATTATTATTATTATTATTATTATTATTATTATTATTATTATTATTATTATTATTATTATTATTATTATTATTATTATTATTATTATTATTATTATTATTATTATTATTATTAGTCATTGATTAAGTTTTGATACTAACTTTTTTGAAGATCATCACTCAGGTTTTGTACGAAATAAAAGTCTAATTTCGTAGTTAGTTTGAATATCCTTTAGGCATGATGACTGTGGAGAGCAGCGTTGCTATCAAGGTGAGCTGATGGAGTTGACGGAAGGTAGGAGTAGAATGTAATCCACAACAGTTGTCAAGAGTAGATTTTGAGACCTTACAAAGTTTTGGATCAAAGAGTTGCAGACCACGTTGTGATCAGTGTAGAGTTGACGAAATGCACGTTCGTGATCAGAGTTAAAGTCATGAGTTGATGAAAGGTGTGTTGACGGAATAAGTAGGGGTAGGACCTAATCCACAACCGTTGTCAAGAGTAAATTTTAAGACCTTACAAGGTTTAGGATCAAGGAGTTTGTAGAGCACTGGTTATCAGAGTTGAGTTGATGAAATGCACATCCATCATCAAGGTTAAAGTTGAGTTGGTTTTCAGAACAATCTTTGCTTTTAGGACCTGCCGAGGTTTGGGGCTAGAGTTGCAGAGTTTTGTTGTTATCAATGTCTAGTTGACGGAGATGCAAGTGGTAGAACCTAATAAACAACCTTCATAAGGGTGAGAGTTAAGAGTTGATTTTGGGGACTGCATTTGCATTTTGGACTTGACGACCAGTCAAGAGTTGCAGGACTACTAATCCGGCTAATTTATTTTAGTAAATCCAACTCCCATCACTTCAAAATTACAACCACATTATAAATAAGAATGTTTATATACCGTGATGCTAATGCGAAATTCTTTTTTTATTTTATTATTCATTCAAACTTCACCAATTTTTTTAATCAAATTGCACGGTCAGAGAAAGTGCATTGTTCTAAAATATTAAGATGTCATTTCAAACTTATAAAAGGTAATTTTCAAAATAATTTTTTTTTTTTTTAAATTTGTGTGGAACAGGTCTTTCCCAACTTCAATAGTACTGAAAAATAGTTAATTTACAATGTTAGGTGTCAGATTTTGGTGAATTGTAAAAGTTATTCAAACATCAATTTTTATATAATTGATATTCATTTAGATTCCGAGTATGTATATAAAGTTAAAAGCAAAGGCTTTTAGTTTAATTTTTCTGACACTCTAAATTTTTAAATCTCTCACCTCAAGAACTAGTCTGACTAAATAGATGTACTAAATTAGGGCTGTGGATGCGGTAAAGTGTTTTAAGAATTCTGTTTCATCCATTTTAAAACTATACGACTCCGGAGACACACTTTTTTTTTTTTTTGGCAAAACATCATTTGGATCCTAAAAACTTTTTTTTTCCTCTGGTTCCTCCCAAAACCTTGCCATTCCACGGCTCCTCAACCCCGTCTAGAACTTGTATTTTTGGAATGGGAGGTGTTCTTTAATCGCATATGTTGAAAACGGAAATAATAATCATGTGATTTTTAGGGCTAATATTCCAAATTGTTACAACCGCCATTTAACATCATTGAAACAGACTTACATACTCTATACCTGCAAACCTAGTTTCCAATTATTAAAGATCTTCATAAATCGAAAGACCTTGTTACAAGATAGGGTGGGTCTTCATACCTTCGACAAACCTTGTTAGTAATTAGAATATATCTGTATTCCATCCACAGACCTTGTTACGTTATAATAGATCTTCATGTCACCGATAGACCTTGTTATCAGTTAAAGTATATCTTTATACCATCGACACCTTGTTACGTTATAATAGATCTTCATGCTACCGACAGACCTTGTTATCAGTTAATTAAAGTAGATCTTTATACCATCGAAAGATCTTGTTACGTTATAAAAAGATCTTTATGACACCAACAGACCTTGTTATCAGTTAAAGTGATCTTTATACCATCGACAGACCTTGTTACGTTGTAATAGATTTTCATGCCACCGACAGACCTTGTTATCAGTTAAAGTATATCTTTATACTATCTACGGGCCTTGTTACGTTATGATAGATCTTCATGCCACCAACAAATCTTGTTATCTGCTAAAGTAGACCTTTAAACCATCGTGACATTTTTAACAAGTAAATTCTCATTAAATTAAATTTAGCAGTTAGAATAATTCTCTGTAACATCGAAAGACCATTTTACCATAACATCAAAAATCTTTTTTGTTTTTTGTTTTGTTACTGAGAGCGGACCTCACCAACAAAGGGCATATGCCGTCCCTCCAGGCAGACAAAAAACTGCCCTTCAGGCTACCACGAGCTCAAGGCAAGTGAACCCACCTGCACGAGAGCCCGTGATACTCTCATCAAAAATCTTACTACCAGTTACAATAGATCTTCATACCACAGAAAGACCTTGTTACCGATAGAATAATCTTAATACTGTACCAACTAGTTTTAATTTCCAAAATTATCATATAACCTGTAATAACTTTTAAACAATCAAGTCGATCCCATGCAAGTCAAAAGGTATATATTATTACTCCTTTAAACCTATATCGGAAATTTGAAAGAAAATACAAAATTAAATTTCAAAGAGAGAAATTTTTTTTTAAAAATCTTTGAAAAATAAATGCTTAAAAATATTAGAAATGGAAAATAAAAAAATATTGTAGGAAAAAACAATTTTATTGATTTAATTTAAAAAAAAAAAATTAAGAATATACATACATTTTTCTAAAGAATTAAACACCATTGGGGTGAAATAGTAATTGAAAATAACTCTCAATAGCAGTTAGATCTTTATACTTTAGGAAAAAGGATTCAATTTTAGGAGCAAAGTTTCTTTTGAAATTGATGAGGATACAACACTTTTGACAGGATCTGTTTGCGTATTCCTGATAGCGGATTCTTCCGTCTTTACTGACGCAAAGTTTACAATTAATTTCCACTGAGCCATAAACATTTATATAAATATAAGTTGTACCCCACCCCCAAGGTTTTTTTCCGATAGTAGTTCACACCTTCTCTGTCAAGCTGGTGGCAGAACTTATCCAAGAAGACACTGTGCTCAATTTCTGGTGAAACTCTGTCAAGCTGGTGGCAAACCAAGCAAAATTTTTTTACTGGTTCCAGCACAATTTCCAACGAGATCCCGCTGGACCAGTGCAAAGCTTTCCAGTGGGAACCAGTTCAGTTTCACACTGGACCTTGTTTTGTTTTAAGATCGGATTTTTCCCAAGACCAGTCGGAATTTTGCAGCTGGGGCATCCTGGAATTATCTAGCAGAACCAGTACGAACCGCATTATTTCTAGCTGGATCCAGTCGTATTCCATACCTTTTCCCGCACTGTTACCAGTTGTAATTTTCCAGCTGGGTCATCCTGGAATTATCTAGCAGAATCAGTGTGGACCCGCATTATTTCCTGCTGGATCCAGTCGAATTCCTTACCTTTACCAGCACTGTTACCAGTTGGGTCATACTGGAATTATCCAGCATAACCAGCTATGAAACCCATTTGCGAACGTTACTTGACGAAGTCACGCTTCTGAAACAATGATAAAATATAATGTCAACTCCCTTATATAGACAAAAGAAAACCGAGCGAGTTAAATAGTTTATTCATTTGTTTTAGTTTTAAAAAATTATTTCTTTTTTATTTTTAATTTTAATAAATTTACTATATATATATATATATATATATATATATATATATATATATATATATATATATATTATATATATATATATATATATATATTATATATATATATATATTATATATATATAGCGGGATTTCGTACTGGAAATATTGCTGGTTCGCACTGATTATGGTAAGCTAGTAGTTTCAAGTGCGTCGACCCTTTTGAAAATTACAAATGGATTTCGTATAGGAAATGGTTCAAAGTGCAACTGGATATCCTAGAAATAAACCAGTTTCATACTGGTTACGCAGGATAAATCCTAGTTCGCACCACTGAAAATTACGATTCTGTGAGTGGTAGAGAAAGCGAGTCGAGGATACCTTGTCTATTGTAAGAATGCTGATGATTGGTTTTGTGCAGCGAATCAGAAGAAAGATTGAGATAGGGATTTGGCAGGGATGTAAACAGAGAGGTATATGAAAGTAAATGTGGAGAAGAGTAAGGTGATGGAGGTGAGTGAAGGGAACACTTCGTGTCATATTATGTGGGATAAAGGAATAAATGTTGGATGATAAGGGCACGGATGATGCAGAATGTGGTATAGGAAAGTGGCAGGATGGTGGGTGGTTCAATTAGATCCTTGGTAAGTGCAAAAGGACTGTCTTGATTGCAATAGAGTTCTGCATGAAGGTATGTTGGTGCGACTGTTTTGGTGTTGAATCTGAAGTATAGATCTAGGGTGCTAGCAGTGCAAATGGTTAACCTCATGGACGTGCTATATAGGTGTAAATAGAACTGATAAAAATAGAAAAGTTATTAGGAAGTCGTCCGATGTGAAGGGGAAGAAAATGAGAGAATAAATGAAAGTTTATTAACATGGTTTGATCATATGGAAAGGATGGACGGAGGTTGGCTCGCTAAGCGAATGCGTAGTGTTGAATGAATAGGAAATCGACTGGTTGGAAGACCAAAAAGGTTGATTGATTTAGCAAAATAGTCAGAAAGAATGGAATGTGAATGTGGTTGAAACAAGAGGATTGCTACGTTTGTAAAGATGTATGGTTGGAGCCGTCGCCCAGTGGATGAACCACAGTGAATGCCTGTTGCGTTGTTATGAAACCCTACGGTGG
This sequence comes from Trachelipus rathkii, assembly GCA_015478945.1. NCBI lineage: Eukaryota > Metazoa > Arthropoda > Malacostraca > Isopoda > Trachelipodidae > Trachelipus > Trachelipus rathkii. The sequence continues at coordinate 32,076 of JABUQX010079727.1, forward strand.
ATTATTTTTATAAATTTAACGGTTTCTCACTATAATAAAAGTATATTGAGAGCAGGGTTTAATTCAGGGGGTGGCCCGGGGGGGAATTTCCCCCCCGGAAATCAAAATGTCCCCCCCGGAGATTTCCAAATTTTATAAAAAAAAAAATATTATAACAAAGTTGACTGACTATATAACTTTATTTACCTATATATCTATCTATCTATTATATATTATATATATATATATATATATATATATATATATATATAATAATATAATATATATAATATATATATATATATATATATAATTTATATATATATATATATATATATATATATTATTATATATATATATATATATTATATATATATATATATATATATATATATATATATATATATATATATATATATATATATATATATATATATATATATATA
>JABUQX010079727.1:57500-60000 GCA_015478945.1 Trachelipus rathkii
TAATATATCTATATATATATATATATATATATATATATATATATATATATATATATATATATATATATATATATATATATATATATATATATATAACTATATATATATATATATATATATATATATATATATATATAATATATATATATATATATCCTATATTTACATTTATACATACATACATACATACATTTATACATGCATACATACATACACATTTATCCATCCATATTTATATTCATACATAATACATACAAACATTACATACATACATACACATATATATATATACCCTTATATATATATATATACTCTTTCTTATATATATATATATACATATATATATACTCTACTATATATACTCTCTATATATATATAAACTTTATTGACGAATTACTAATTATTTACTAAATACAGATTACAACTCATTTTCGGTTTATAATTCTGTATTTGTGTCTTCTTTTAATATAATTTCTGAATCTTCGAGAGACTTTAAAACGTAAGTACGATATGCGCTTAATCCATCCTTCTATATAATAATGGACAATTTGAATTATAATTATGCAAGGCATTTTCTTCAAGTTGAGGAATTCTGAATGGCGGTTTAAATGAATTTAAAGTGTGTATCATATATATATATAATATGTGCCACATATATATACATAATATACATATATATATATATAACATAAATATGTATATATATATATATATATAACTATATATATATTATATATTCTTTTTATATATATATATAATATAATAATAAGGTATATATATATATATACATATATATATATGTATACATATATATATATATATATATATGTATATATATACACTTCACATCATATATAATATATCACTAATATACGGACGATCTGGCATGTTAGAGAGAGAGAGAGAGAGAGAGAGAGAAAACGTTTTATTTTCAGAAATGGAACAAAAGCAATCAAATGAATTACACTTTCCGTCCTGCAAAACTCTCAAACAGAATTTATTTAAACAATTAAAAACCAAATCCCAATATCAATAAAAAAGAAATACAAAAACACTCTCGTCCACTACTAATTGGAAACCCTGCCACTAATATTAGCAAATTTTTATTAAACTTTTTATTGATTTGTATACAAAATATACAGTTATAAATGTATGAAGAAAAATATATGAATACAAATAAATAAATGAATAAAATTATAAAATTTAAATATATATATAATTAATAAATATATAAATAGAATAAATTTAAAGTCAAAGGTTATTAGTATAAAAAGAAAATAAATAAACAATATAAGAACTGTAAAATATATTATTACACAAATAATAATCAATATGTACATAAAAATAAAAATTCGACATCTTTCTTTTAAAGTTTCTTTTCTTTTTACTTTTAGCAATAGAGATAGTAATGAACTAGCTTTTACTATCTTTACCACTAAATGTGACTCTTCTTATATTATTAGGTGGACTTGTCTCAGCTAATGGCGTAAGAGATAGAGCGAATCTCCAAAGCTTCCTTATGAAAACTCCTTTAAAGGTGAAGAATCTCCATAAGGCTTTTGTACAAAGCTTACCATAAAACGCTATGCCTCATTATCATTTTAGATTTAAAATTCAATTCCATTTATGATATGGTTTGTACATTGAAGAGATTCTATTTATATTTAAGCTGCTATATACAGTATATATATATATATATATATATATATATATATATTACTATATATATATATATATATATATATATATATATATATATATATATATATATATATATATATATATATATATATATATATATCTATATATATATATATATATATATATATATATATATATATATATATATATATATATATATATATATATATATATATTATATATATATATATATATATATATATATATATATATCCTTATTTACTTCTTACTTTAGCCTCCAGTATGGTATTTATCTGCTTGTCAGTCCAGTGTGTGTAGTCTCATCCTCCATCCGTCTCTATCTTCGAAGTCTCCACCTCTTCTCAATTCCATGATGTTCGGGAAGTTATGCCTCTCCAGTACCTCTTCTACTTCATCTCTCCACCTTCTTCTCGGCCTCCCCCTCGGTCTCCTGCCTCCCGGCCTCCACTCCCAAGACCTTTTCGCCACTCTCTCCTTCCCCATCCTCTCTAGATGTCCCAGCCACCTCAGTTGTGCCTTTTCAATCTTATTTCTCATTGCACATACCTCTACTCTCTCTCTCTCTCTCTCTCTCTCTCTCTTTCTCTCTCTCTCTCTCTCTCTCTCTCTCTCTCTCTCTCTCTCTCTCTCTCTCTCTCTCTCTCTCTCTTATATGTTTATTTCTCACTCTATCTTTTCTGCTCTTTCCCAGCTTTACCCTCAGAGCAACCTCATCTCCGCTGTATATTCTGCTTCTTATGAGTATGTTGGTCGGTAGCTCTCACACCATACACAATTTGAGCCTCAAACATTCTCAAAAATGTTTTTTTTCGCTAAA
>JABUQX010079727.1:70000-79484 GCA_015478945.1 Trachelipus rathkii
CCCTCTACAAATATTTTGTTACACAACTTCCATAACCAGTCAATTGCAATTTTAATTCCATTCTCGATCATTTTACCAGTAATTCTACTTGTAGTAGCTTATTTTCTATTCTTCAACTTTTTCACTCTACTTAATACCTCATTTCCAAATTATCTATTTCTTCTTAAACCTTCAAACTCACACATTAACTATCACCTTTTTATCGCTTCCTATATTATGCAGATTCTTGAAACTCGCCACCCCTATTCATTTTTATATGAAGATTCCCAATACTCTCCTTGTTAAACTTTCGAACTTGCTTCTTGAGTTCCTATTCCCTAGTAGATCTCTATTCACCTTCCTAACAAACTGTTTATTTACCTCATTTTTTTGCTCCTAGGTATGAAACTTTTAATCTTCCTCCTTTCATCCCTGTATATTTCTATACCCCTTTCTTTCGAAACTTCAACATTGGTGATTAATATAAATACATATATATATATATATATATATATATATATATATATATATATATATATATATATATATATATATATATATATATATATATATATATCAAGCTTCTTGGGCCATTAAACTGTCTTACTGATGGAGCTCTTTTTTCTTCCTCTTATCTTCACTTACGATGTAATTGAGAAGTGAAATTAGTCTTTCTTATGAAATAGTGAACAGCTGCAACATCGATTCATTCAAGAAAAAGTTAGATATACAACTTAACGTAATTAGTCTTTGAACTTCAATTCGAACTCGATTTTTAATTTATTAAAACACTAGAATTAGTAGTGACCTAAATAGGGTAAAATCAAACTAGTATACTATTGAAATCATTTAGCAAATGTTCAAAATATATCTTAAAATGAATTCGGGCTCCGAACTTATAACAGTTTTGTTGTTCACCGCTAAGAACGTATCCTTTTTAAGACGGTGATCTCATCGATCGCATTACTGTCTTAACTTATAATAAATAGCTTTGATGTTCACCGCTTAGAACTTAACCGTTCTAAAATGGTGATCTGTTCGTCGATCACAATGAGTAGGAGAAATAATCCACTATTAATATTGAATTAATAATGATATTGATGGTATTGATAACTTTTAATAATGATAATATTAATAATAATATTAATAATGGTATGGATAATGATATTAATAAAAAAAATTGATGCTCATCGCTTAGAACGTACCCGTTCTAAGACGGCGACCTCTTCGATCACACTGAGTAAAGGAAATAATCGCTATTAACAATGATATTAATAATGGTATTGATGGTATTGATAATGCTGTTAATAATGATTTTAATAATGATATTAATAACACTGGTCAACAACGAATTTGTCCCAAGACAAAGAATACCTATTTTTAACATGCTTTTCATGCAGAATTCAAAAATAATGTTAATGTTTCTCTATCACGCATAGTTTTTAAGATACACGGTATCCCCTAAATTTGGTGTTAATTCAGGAAAATATCAGTTAAGCTGTTAAAATATAAAGCTAACTACTTGAAAAAACATATGGAAATCATAATCTATCAATTTTGGCAACCAATCAGTTAGTCACCGATGCTTGGGAACATTCCGTTGTCAGTTGTCATTTGTCAGTTCTATGACTGTGCTACGTTATGTTTGGTTTTCGAAATAAATTTGCGGTATTATTAAATAGCATTCTGAGTATATATACATATATATATATATATATATATATATATATATATATATATATATATATATATATATATATATATATATATATATATATATATATATATATATATAAATATATATATATATATATATATATATATATATATATATATATATATATATATATATATATATGCCTATATATATATATATATATATCATATATATCTTCTGATATATATATATATATATATATATATATATATAGTCGGCGAATCACCTCCACGCTGATAGCGTAGGAGGTTGACCTGAGAGGGTGCTGTTTAAGTACTCCGCGTAACGCAGTAATATGAGTTTATCCTCCTGTCTGGGCCCAAGAGTTAAAACTCGGCTGCGCACGCAGGTGACGCTGGTTTTGGGATAGCGGCCATAAAGTTCGATTTTTCCTAAAGGAGTCCCTAAGGTGTTACCCTCGAGAAAGGATAAAGCACGTTAAAAGGAAGTTTTTATAAGGAAATTTATATATATATATATATATATATATATATAAATTATATAAGCCTAAATATATATATATATATATATATATATATATATATATATATATATAAAAAGAGAGATATTTATAATGAAAAGAAAATATATAAACAATCAAATTTTCTTTGCTATATATACGCGGGGAATTAACATTCGGCTCCACAACAACAGCAGACACGCCATTGATTAGGAAGTGCTATGAACACAGTACTTCGAATTTAAAAATGGTGACCAGGATAAAATGTGTTCCCCTCGCCATTTGTTTGTGCAATCGGAAGTACTTCCTAATGGATGGCAGGTTGCCATATATGCGCCTTCCCTGATTGGAGTTCATGTCACTCTTCAGATTTAACGCTACTTTTACATGACCGATACTCGTGGTATACCATCAAAATCCAATATCCTAATTTACAATCTGCTATGAGGCCAGTACCTCATAGTGAAGACTTACCTGTACCTGACCCTCCCAAACAAATGCCACTAAGTGACGACGAGTCAAGTGATGAGGTAGTGGCGGAGGAAACAGAAGACTTGGATCAAACATTTCAGCCTATTTGTTCTTCAAGTGAACCACATTTGTTGAGTCAGGGAGATCTGAATGATCTTGCGCGTGATTTACACTTGTCAAAAAAGGAAGCTGAACTCCTTGGTTCAAGGTTAAAGGGATGGAATCTTCTCCAAAAAGAGTCTAAAGTTTGTTTTTATCGTGACAGGCATTGTGGTTTTGAAAAGTTTTTCTCACTTGAGAACGGCATAGTGTATTGTAATGATGTATATTCTGTTATGGAGGAATTTTGTCACACATATAACGAGCATGAGTGGCTCTTGTTTATTGACATTTCAAAAGCAAGTTTGAAAGCAGTTTTACTTCACAATGGTAATGTGTTTTTCTCCACAATCTGATAAAGGAAACATATGATAGTTTGAAGCTTCTGTTGAAAAAAATTAAGTATGAGGATCATAAATGGAATATATGTGGTGACCTAAATGTTGTGTCACTTTTACTTGGAATGCAGCTGGGTTATACCAAATTTTCTTACTTTCTTTGTGAGTGGGACAGTCTGGATAAGATAAATCATTATCAGAAAAGTGTGTGGCTACAACGATCTCCGACTCCCTGAAAGAAAAAAGTTATCAATCCTCCCCTTGTTGATTGTCATAAAATTATCTGCCTCCCTTGCATATTAACCTAAAATTATTAAAAAAATTTCGTCAAAGGTAAGGATAGAACTGCCAATGAATTAATTAACATATTTAAGAACTAAATTTCCCAGAATAAGTGACGCCAATATCCAAAGGGATAGTTTGATTTTTATTGGCATTAACGAGATTTCAGGGAGGCTGAATGAGGCGACCAACAGTTTTAAGGAAGAGCTTAATGATGTTGAAAAAAACTGCATGGCTGTCATTTAAGAAAGTTTGTTTAGACTTTTTGAGGAACCGCAGAGCAGAGAAGTATTCTGACATTGTGAAAGAGCTACTGACATCATACAGGGATATGGCATGTAAATATGAATTTAAATTTTGTGGTCTTGCTCTCACTTGGACTTCTTCCTTGAAAATCTTGGGACAGTCAGTAACCCACGCGGCGAAAAGTTTCACCAGGACATTTTGATCTTTGAACCGGTAACATTCGAAGTGGGGAGATAGGGAAAGGGTGAGTTGTGGCGTGCATGTATTTGGACTCGTGTGCTGAAGGGACGATGGGTGTGGTATAACGCACGGATGAGAAAAAATGAGGGAGGACTAAGGATATTCGCATTATGAGCTGGAAATGTAGCAATCGAAAAATCGGGATAAAGAGTGGACTATCTGGGACATTTTTGCAAGGGGTACAGGGTTTCGTGTAGGGTAGGAGAGGATATATAAGTTGAATTTAGGGTCTGGGGGTCAGGGAGTGATTGCGCTATTTATGTGTAGATTGTGGTTATTTATATTGCAGTAGAGCGAAGGCGGATTTTATTCTATAGTGTTCGAGGGTGAGCACATTTTGTAAGATATATAGTGTAATCTGGGTCTTGCACGTGTAGAGTCTCCAGGAAAGAGTGATTGGTGGGCGTTGACAGAGATGATGGTTCTATTGACAGTTAGAGAAACTGTGAATAACAATTGATGTTGGAAAGAGTGGCTTGCGATGCGGAGTAAAAGATGATATATTTAGAGAATTGCAGGCTGAGGATTATATTATTTGCAGTGTTGTGGTCGCGTGAGTATCAATGCAAACAATGTGGTGATGTATGACTATGCGAGTTTTCAGTTGATGCGATGTTAGTGTAAAGGAACGAGTTAAATGTCGAAGAGTTGTGGGGGGATTTGGGATTGATAACGAAATGAATGATTAGGTAATTGTGTACAGAAGTGTGTCGTTTGTAGTGATCTTGTAGTGCTGGAATTTAAATGAGTATTGATGTGAGTGGGTTCTACCGCGGCATAGGAACGGTATGTTCTAGAGAGCGGTAGATCTGTCCAATCACCCTGAGTGAGAAGTAATCCAAATCAAAATTTCCTTACAAGCAGTTCTATCACTTGTAGGATTGCTGGTGTTTGAGTTGGATGTTTGGATGCTAAGAAGAAGTTGCATCTGTGGTTCTTAGGTGGTGGTTTGAGCAAAACTGGGCAAAATGATGAAACAAATTAGTTTTGAATAGTACAAATTGATAACGTGGATTGCGAATGTGCTAATCAAAAAGATACATACATAGGATCTTTTATTAGAACCCGTGGACAGTGAGTCCAACGACAATAAGGGTAAAGGAAACTATTCCATGCAACTGGTGATGCGATTGTTAGAGCATTGAGCGGTGAAGTGTAAGATAGAGTTATGTATGGCGGTTATGTGTGTGTGTTCTGTAGTTTCTTCTTCATCTGATTATTACTTAATGGATTATTATTCCTTATTATTGATTATTGAGTTATGTATTTTATTATTAGATTGATTATTATGGTATTATTAGTTATTATTATTATGATTCATTACCTAAAATTGAATCAATTATTTTTGGCATCCAAAAAATTCTTTAAAATGCAATAATCTCATTATATATTATGTATTTATTATTATTATCATTGTTAATATTGTTACATTATTGTGTTATTCATTGTAATAATTATTGCGATTACTTATTTAATATTTAATATTAATTATTATTATTCTCAGAATAATTATTTATTATTATTATTATTATTATTATTTCTAATTGAAAATTTTCCTCATTTTTAGTGTATTTTTGATGTAAAAGGCGGTTGCTTTAATTCCTTTATTTTGCAACCAGCAGAAAAAAAATATTGATTTTTTTTTATGGTTTAAAATAATTATTATTGATAAGTAATTATGAATTATGATTATGAATTAATAATAATAATAATAATAATAATAATAATAATAATAATAATAATAATAATAATAATAATAATAATAATAATAATAATAATAATAATAATAATAATAATAATAATAATAATAATAATAATAATATAATAATAAATAATAATAATAATAATAATAATAATAATAATAATAATAATAATAATATTAATAATAATATTAATAATAATAATAATAATCCACATGTTGAAATTCTATTCAGAATTTAAACTAAAAAAGCTAGTTTCTGTGGCTGTTCACAAAAGGAAACCTTGGCAAAATTTACTGTCATCGTTTTGCATATAGTGCAAAGTCCAAACCTGAAATTCAATTAAACGTTTTCCATTTGATCCTTTGTGTTTGGCTCCCATTTTTCAAGTAAGGAACAATGAAAAAGTCAGAAATGGAATCGCCGGCTTTAAGTGAGATGTAAAGATTGGGTCACTAAGTTTTCTGCCGCATTAACTGAAAGAATTCAAATCGAAAGAAATATTTATCCCTTTCAATGTTCAAAGAAGCGTTACTTGTATTTGCACATCGAAGTCGAGAAGGAAAAGTTTTTTGCGTCGCAGCACGAAAACATGTACGCATGTACACAATGCTTACACGTACAACATACGCCCCTCAACACACAAAAGCACACATACAATATATATATATATATATATATATATATATATATATATATATATATATATATATATATATATATATATATATATATAGTATATATTTTGATAGATATATATATAATATATATATTATATATTATATATATTCATCATATATATTATATCGATATATATATATATTATATATATATATAAAACACAGCATTACAATATATATATATATATACATATATCATAGTAAATCTGTGGGGAGAAATTGATAATGAATCCACAGGCTAGAGTAAGTCTAGACAGATTGGGCCCAGCGAATCATCCTTTATAGAGAGAAGAGAAAAAAAATATTAAATTTAAAAAAAAAAAACCTTGAGCAAAGAAAACATTCGACTTATTTTACAAAATAGTATTTTTACCATTTTTATATTTCTTTTATTATTCTTATTCAGAGCTAATATCTTTACTAACTTTAATTATAGCCTTGAGAATAGTTTTACTCCCTGTAATTGTACTGTATAAAACTAGAGCAAAGGCTAAAGTGTGTAAATGAAACAATACCACTATTCAAAAATTATTTTCCATTCATGGCTATAAACATCAGAAATTAGAACATATTAACAAAGTTCATTGACAAGCATTTATAATATATGAATAATATAAGATGTTTATCATGAAATCACATCATTAGATCAGATTATAAAATTAGCATCTGACTTCTCAGACATCTTTTCAATCAGGTCATCTAGTAACAAATCTGATCCATCATATGATATATTTGAAAAGAAAGATTCAGACTTTGACTTAAAATCATAAGCAAAACTTTCAACATTCTTGCTCTCTTGTATATCTTAAGACTTCGTTTCCTCAGAATTCTATGTCTTCATGGAGGTTGGCAATAGTTTGTTATGTATGATACTGAAGATCTGGTTCTTAATCTCTGCATATCTATCTCATGACATCATACAGGAATGCCTTACTGACATGGTTGGAAAAAAGCAGGGGTCGGACAAAAAAAAACCAGCCCAGCGTTTTTTTTTTGTGGGGCTTTTTGGGTTTTTATTGGGCTTTTTTTCTTTGGTTTTATTGGGCTTTTTTAAAATTTCTATGTTTGAGGAAAAAATAAAATGATCAATAATTGAATTATTGTCATTTTTAATGCCATTTCAGTATTATTTGACAAATAAGTTAATAAAAATGTATAAAATTTACAAATTAAACATATAATTTGGTAACAGACATTGTCCAATTTCCACTGCTGAATGAATGTCAATGCCTAATTGGTGAAACTATTGGTATTGCTATTGTTACAGGTTATTGATAATAATGACATAACAGGACTATCTTAAGTAAAGTAATTAAGTAATATATTTAAATTTATATTTTTTAAACTTTGAACATTGTTGTCATCATATTCTGAGGCTCTGGGAAGCTAGTAGGTTAACTACCAATAGTTCAGTAGTTGTTACCTAGAAACTAGGCAGGCTTGCTCTAGATAGATACCTCCCCAAAGAGCTTACCACCAACCCACCAGATCTGAGTTTTTATGGTAAAACCCGCGTAAAATTGGGAGATTTAGGAAAAAAGTATATTTACCTCGCACTTTAAATCCAACTTTCAATTAAAAAATATTATTAGGCACACTGTAGAAAATTCTGAGATTTTTAATATATATATACTATAGTGTATATATATATAGTATATATATCTATATATAATATTATATATATATTATATATATAATATACGTGTGTCAACTAAATGGCAATAAGTCATCATGGGAAACAGTGAAGAGTGGTGTCCCACAGGGTTCAGTGCTGGGGGCACTTTTGTTCCTCCTATTTATAAATGATTTAGCCCATGGACTTTAATACAAGGTTTCTAAGTTTGCAGATGATACCAAAAGTGGCTTTACCTCAAGTATAGGAATAGTGAACGAATGTATACAAGATTGCAAAATGAATCTTTGATAAACTTCTTGGATGGCAGATAAGTGGCAACTGAATTTTTTAATAGTAAAAAGTGTAAGGTCTTCATCTAGGTAGGAAGAAATAAAAGTTGTTATCATAAAGATGAAACGGGATTGGCTAGTCTGTGGACGAAGAAAAAGATTTAGGTGTGATTAGAAGCAGTAATTTAAAAGTAGCTAATCACTTCTTGGAAGCAAGGAATAAAGCTAATTAGATGTTTGGCATGAGGAGAGGCTGAAGGAGTTAGGAATCTTTTCTGTAGAAAGGCGATTTCTCAAGCCCAGAGGAGAGGGGACAATGATACAAAGTCTACAAACTATTAAAATCTATTTGAATTTAACGGAGACAAGTAAATTCTTCATAGTAGAGCACGGCAGGGAGACGAGGGGATATAGAGAAAATTAAGAAGAAAGCATTCCATCTTGATTATATGAAAGCATTCATTCAGTAATAGGGTTTTCAAATTTTGGAAGTGGTTTGCCACAGGAGGTTGTCGAGTGCGACTCGATTGCAACATTTAAGAAAGGATTGAATAGATATGTGGATGGTTTGGGTATCATGAGCATATTTTGTTTAAGGTTAATTGGCGAGTTTTAGTTACGTAGTTATTAAGGTAAACGCTGGCATATTACTAATAAGTTATTAATAGCTTGAGTGTGGTTAGCATGTGATTTAATTCATGAGTTCTTTTCTCGTTTTAGAGTTTTCGACTTCTGTGTATACTATGTAAGTTATTGACAAGCCCTTGGGTGCTTTGTGGATTTGCATGAACATGTTGTTTGGTTCTATTGCTTGGCTGGGAGAGTCTCGATAGGCCAATGTTGTGGCTTCTTAACTGTCTTTTTATTTAGTTCTCTTAAAAATAAGGAGGATTTTAAAAAGTTAGATATGAAGTTGAAATCTTTTGGATGCTGATGTTTCCCATGACAATGTCTACTACATTTTCAGATGTAATTAAAGCAATGAGAAACATTTTCTGGGAGGGAGATATTAATTATTCGTTTATAATGTTTTTTGAAATTTGTAGTTAGAGCAATGATGGTTGTGTTAGAATTTTGATTCCATGTTGGAAGTCTACTGTATATATTTCTGTATTTTGTATTAGACTCCTGTGTATATTTATGTATTACGAGATTCGGAAGGTTGAAGATATAAGTTATTTATCTTTTTTTTTTAATACTTTATCTGTTGGCTATTTTGTTTTTTTTGCTCAAGTATTTTAATGAAATAAGGTTAGATAGATGTAGTTGCCATGTTCCTGCCTTTGAGTTAATTACTGTACTAAGACTAGAAACATTTCATTAACAAAAATGGTATCAAAAAATTATTTAAAGTTTTAATGATTCAT
>JABUQX010079728.1:2500-22500 GCA_015478945.1 Trachelipus rathkii
GTTTCTGAGAGAGAGGTTCATGACCTTGTAGTGGATGGAATTCCCTAGTTTTGTTATTTATCTATATTTATTTTTATATACATATATATCTTTTTTACTGTTATGATTTTAAATCAATTTCGGAGTCTTAATCACTGCTGCAATAATTATTTTTAATAACTGCTGCAATAATTATTTTTAATCACTACTGCAATAATTATTTTTCAAAACTTTCGTTCTATATTTATATTTACTCTCATTAAATACTATATAGTTATGACTTATGATTTATGAGAGTATTAAAATGTTCAAGGTGAGAAATGTTAAACAATATGGTAGTAAGTTGCGTCAACTACTGGTAAAATTAGAAGTAGATGCCCCTCTATTTTTTTTATAGGATTACAAACAGTTAAAATAGAATTGTGTATGTCTTTCTTTTATTGCTAATAAAACATTCTTTTTTTCCGAAACTCAGAATTTTTATTTGAATTCAAAATCATATACTTAATAAAAGATAAGAATTGACAGCATCTAGTATTAAGTTTGGATGTTCATATCATTAAAGCAAATGCAATATCTAATTTGGATAGACAAAGTCTTAAAATTTTATTTAAAAGCTAAGTTAAAAAAGTCTGTAAATCAAAATAAGCTTCATTTTTCAGATATTTTTTGCAATCCTTGCTTACATTATTAAGCTCACTTAAACATTAATTTATCAATTTATCTTTATGTTAAATCTGGATTTCATATAACAAAGAGAGTTTTGATATGGCTTATCGAATGAATAATTAATATAACATATATATAATTTAGTTAATATAATTAATATAATGGTCAGTTAATATAATTTTTAAAAAAGAATTAGTGTTAAAAAAAATTATTGGGATAGAATGTTAGCCAAATTATAACTTCTTGGGCCTGAGCCTCAAAACCTTTCAAATCTTTTATTACAGTAAATTAAATTAGAGCGACCTTAAATGAGTCATAGTATCGTTACAGTGGTAAAGTGATTGATTAACGTCATTGAAGACAGTTTCGATCCATCACATCCTCAAGAAACTTCCTAAAGAGTTTCCTTCTTCAAATAGGACAATGCCCGTGAGTTGCAAACTTGCTTTAGTTAAACAAGGACAACAATTTAAGAGATTAACGTTATGCCTCAACACAAGTAAAGTAAGATTAAAACTACATTACATTTATAACAAAAATAGAGGTTTGTGAAGCAATTCAGTTTTTATTGTAAAGATCCGATCAGTATTATAAATTCAGGGCTGAGGAGCCGGAGCCGGAGCCGGAGCCGGAGCCGGAGCCGGAGCCGTAGTCAAAATTTTGCCGGTATCGCAGTCCTGATAAAAATAACATATCGTAAGAACAATTAAATGTTCAGGCAATATAACTATCTTGACGCATTAAATTTTCTGGGCTCTTGTTTATGATACGCATATCAATTATTTATATATTAAATTATTTAAAGAATTGTTAATTGTAACATTAAATTTTATGACCATTTATTTATGATACATAATATATAACTTACAATTACATTCATTCTTAGAAATAGTTAATTAATTGAATAGATAACCGTAATTTAAATTAAAAAATAGTGAATTGTAAGTGAATCCAAAACCGCTAATTGCTTGTAATAATTCTTTGATATTAAATTCTTAATTAATAAATTTAATTATAAGTATAAGAAATTTTACGAGAAATATATTTATTTATATGCGCACATAGTTAAGAATTTACAAAGTAAAGAACTTCCACGAATAATTCTATATACGTGAGAGCTTTCAGTACACCAAATTTTGCCTTTATTATCGACTGGCTAAGTTCACGTCTATTTTTCATACGGTATAATTGTTTTAAACATTTTTTTCAGTGTGATTAATCTAAATCTTTCACACAAAAGAAACCGTAAGAAAATAATTAACATCGACCACATGGAGTGAGATATATGCTAAATATTACCTCTCTGATATATATAATCATATATAATATATATATATATATAAAATAGTAAACTTTTTAAGAGAATAGTTATTATAAAATTAATTTATTAATTTGAAATATAATATAATAAAAATAATATATATACATGTTAACTTTATTGCTAAGTATTATTATAAATGAATTATATAATAACCTAATATATATATAATACCCTCCAACAAAAATTGAACTACATAATTAACTTTCTATTATAATAGGATATAAATAAATATATTTTAAAAAATCAATTAAATAAATATCCATTAGATTAACACTAATTAAATAGAATATTATAAAAGTGTTTTATATTCACAAGCAAAGACCAATATATATTTTAAAGTTTAGATAACTAAAGAATATATCTTTAAAGACATTATACTTAAATCTCAAAAGTAAATTGTAATAGAGAACACATACATCTTTCATGTGATTAATAATCAAATTATTGTTTCAATGCACCTCATATATATATAGAAAAAAAATAAATTTTCTTTATTTTGTTATTCTTTAAATCTAAAACTTTTTCAAACTCCTATATAATTTTTAAATTCACGCTCTCTTCTTTAAAATGAATTAAGTAGGTTTTCTTTCAGATACATCCAACCCATTTACTCATAGTCTGATTCCAGATTATGGCCAAGAAATAGAACTAATAAAATAAACTTACACACAATATACTGAGTAATTACTCATTGAGCTGATTAATTAATCATATATTACTGTATTTCCTTATTTTCTTAGCACGCGAGAGAGTACGTCAATATCTCTCTTATATATATAGTCAATTGAAATATTACTACATAAGATAGGAGCAAATTATGATAGTTAGTTTATTCAATATAATATTTTAAATATTATATTATAACTTTCTAAGTATGAAATATATTGACTTAAAAACTTATTATATACTTTTACAACTTATTTATATTATAATACTATATTATATATATTTAAAGGAATTTTAATAATATTTAAGAAAAAAAGTTATATTTCAATAATAATTATATTTATCCTCACTATATAAACTATAGGTTATAGGATTATAATAGTGGAGTTTGGCATTTTGATATAAGTCGGATAGAATAAATACCTCTAATGCGTTAAACAAAATTGATCCCTTAAATTATAGGTTATGTTTAAGAGTGATTTTTAATTTAAATAGGGCTCACGAATTTTAGGAGGTGCAGGGTGCTCACTTAATTATAGTAAAAAGCGCATCATACTATTAAAGACTATTAAAAATGGTTAGCTTTGTAAGGTTTTTACATTTATTTAGTGTTGTTCTATACGCGAAGGGAGTTGAGTTCTACTACTTACAATGAGGTAAGTAGGAACTTTTAGAGGTGCGATCACGAAGACGCCGTTAGAATCTCGAGCGCATATTCAGTAATGATCTCGTGGCTACTGACTTAGGGTAGAGCTTAAACGAAGATGATCACGGATAAGAGAAGCAGAGAATGTGATGGTGTGGAGTGAGATGTGATGCAGCTGGAAGTGATTGATGTAAAAGGGGATAAATACTGTGACTTCGGCGGCCTAACAGACACTCATTCGGCCCTCAAGAACGTAATTGTGTTTGCGCGGTTATATGACATTGAATTGAGCCGATGGACGATTAGAAGGTCATTCTAATTGAACGTACGGCACGAGATTCTCACGTACTATCATAGATAATACGGTGTGAGAGAGATGTTATTGAAAGCATGGAAAATTCCATAGTTCATGTCGATAGTAATAGTAACTTGAATTTTCCCTAAGTAGCTAGAATTAGTTTTAGATAACAGCTTATGTCTCAAGAATATTTACAGTATGCCTAAGTTGATCATGAACCCTTTTCTGAGGTCGACGTAGCGTTTGGGCAAAGCCCCAAGGACCCCGCGCACCACAACGCACCTCACCCAGCACCAAGTCGCCTAAATCAAATATGCTTTTTAAATTGAAGTGAGGCTTATGATCAAGTCATTCCTTCGACCGATTTTTTTGACTTATTGGTGTATCTTATCCTGTATATTCTTAAGGTGAGTATGGCTTTTATTTCACACCACACATAGCGTAGCTACTACATGGTCGAGATGGATAATATACGCATTCTACAAGGAGGTATATGGAGTAGTAAGGCGAACATGTGAGACAGAGTGAGACTACGTTTTTCTCGTAAGAGGCATCTGAGACGTCTTGAGCTACAACGAGCAAGGAAATTCCAAATGTCTATTTGTTTTGTCGTCTAGTTTGATATAGATAAAATTTTCATTCACTTCTCGACCATATTTCAGAGTGTTTGAAGCGTGATCATAATTGTGAAAGTTGTAAGTGTCCTTAGTGAACCCGACTTCAATTCCGTCACACATGATGATTCTGTGTGATCGGAACTGAATTGTGAAACAACTCCATCCTTTGAGCGAGGACTTAGTTTAATAGACCGAAGCCCCCCAACTCGCATCGTACGTTTTTGTCTCAATCGACGATGGCGCCTAGTTTGAGAGCATACGGCACAGTCACAAGGATTGAAAGTCAATTCCACGTGCTCCGACGTGTATTCACAATGGACGCAGACTCGTCGTTTTCAACTCGAGCTCCAGATGAAAACTACTGAATTCGTAAATCTGGTAGAACCTGTATCTGAGTGTTTTGTGACTGATAGAACGTTCAGACGCTTGGTTCTTGACAAATGATCGTATAATCATTTCTGTGATAGTGTTCCATTTCGAATAATCTATCGTAGTCTTTTACCCAATAAATCAGATATTTTAAATCATAGCCATTATTAAAGACCTATTATTTAAAGAACAGTTCTTCTCTCTTATATTAAGTTATTTCCAACTTGCTTATAGATATAGAACATCCTGAAGGTTAGCTGTGACAGTTTGAGTGTCAGCTAAATCGGCCTTAATAAATTCATTACTCGGAGCCAAGTAGATATTTAAATTTGGTCAGTCTTTTATCAAGAATAATATCTTAAAAGTATAGAGTGAGATATGACTTTACAAAAAATCAGATATTTTATATTGCAATTAATAATTATATTATACAAGTTTTAATATTAATTTTTGCAGTATTAAAATAATTATATTATGTTTTCATTGTCAATACTTAGCGTAATAACTATTATTATTATATTTTTGAGCAGTTTATAATAATTATATTTTACATATAATAACAAATATGGAAATTTCATTATAGTTATGTGGTCAATATGAGTATTAATAATAAAATTTTATCTAAATTACTATAATTATTTTATATATATATATATTGTTAATCATATATATACTTATATATAAAAATACTTATATAATACATAATTATATACTTATAACTCATTATAATTATATATATATACTTATATATATAATCACTATATATATTAAAATATATATATAAACTATTATTAATAATCATTATATATTATTTATACAAAGCCACTATATATAAGTTATAAGAATATAATTGTAATAGTTAAAATATGAATAGACCATGTTGATAAACTATAGTATTAATAATAACACATACATAATATATAGTAACTCATCAGCACACTGATATACTACTATATATATATGAATAGGTTGATTATACTAATACTCATATATATATACTATATATAACTAATATTTATAGGTAACTGATACAAATCTCTATCAAGTATTATATTAATACTACGCATATATTATATATATATATTTAACATAAAGATTTCAAAACAAAAAGTTCAGACGGTAAGTTGGTGTGAAAATCTTTTAATTCGTCGACTTCTAATAATAATAATTTTGCAGTCATTATTCTTCTACTAACTCTTTTCTGTTTCTGTGGGTGAATAATTCGATTAAACTCTTAACCATCAAAATTAAACTCCCAGTGTGTTGTTATTAGGATGTAGTGAGATGATGATGATGAATATATATAACCTATTTATCCTATATATACATGAGTGATACATTATAAATGTAATAAACTATATACTCAACTGATTAAATGTAGATCTTAATATATATACACCCTTATTACACTCCTTACTTATATACACCTATATAGTATAAGTTATTATAGGTATAATTCAGTATATATATATATATACTGTTTAAAAACTCTTATTATTTAATATATATATATAGTAGATAGCTATTTATATAATATAAATAATATTTTAGTGCTCTAGTGAGATTGAGTAGGTCCCAAGTTAAGTTGAAGTTAAAAGAAATATTTGAAACTTAGAAATGGAGCAATCTACCATAATCTATTTTTGTTTAATTAAACAATTTTTTAAAATTTAATACTACTAGATAAAATAAACCATAAACAAAACATAAACTCAATATCAATATATACGTAACTATAAAAATAAATACAAGATATATTATATGCATTCTTTCAAAAATGACAATTAAGGAGTTACGTTTTTGTTGTATTAAAAACTGAGCAAATGTGCTAATAATAAAAGATATTTTTATATAAGTATAGATATATATATGTAAGGGATATAAATATTAGCCCACAGTATATCACTCATAGTAATATATTATTATATTATAAATATATATTACTATTATATATATTACACTATTTTATATATTATAAATACATAAAACAAAATAACGGGTCCGTTAACTATAGTTATAAACTATATATAAATATATATATCACTATTACTATTAAGAAAGGCTAATAAGTATGAATAAATTATATACTTAATATATCACTCTTTAACTACTATATATATATAATATATATATAACATCAAACCTTTATATTTGTATTTATCAGTTAAATATATATAGACTATTTTCAATGTAAAATAATGTATAATTATATTTGTATATCTGCATATTATTGCCTCTGACAACACATATCCCAGGAACCTTTGTTACCTTTTTAAGCTCTTCTGAATCTGAACTGAGTAATCTAAGATAGGTAGCTATAACCTAAGTAAACCTATATATACTCAATTAAGGGGACGTTGGCGTTATGGATTTCCCTAACTTTTATTTAGAGGGTGTATAAACCTGCCATTACTAAATTTATTACTATATTATATATGTAATTATTTTACTGGTATATATAGTTATATATTATATAACATACTATTATAATATTTATATTACTAGTGCTGTAAATAATAAATTATTTTATAGCTCTTATTTACTAGAGAATATGTGATTACCTAGTGATTATTATATATTATATTATTATTATAAATAGGCAAGAATAATATATATTTTATTCACAAGTACAGTGAGAGTGATACGATATACGTTAAGTAGGGTAGTGAGTTAACTTATCAATATATTTTGAGGTAGCATATATATAATATTACATAAATTGAAATATGTCCTTTAATTTACTATCATTTATTATATTTATATTTCATATATATATATATATATATATGATGATTTCGTTCGAAGGCTATAAAACATATTTTCGGAGCATAAGTATAATATATATAGTTATTGGGTTAAGATATACACATTTTTTAGTTTTTATTTATAAATATAATACTAATTTTTGAGTAATGGTAAAATATACATCATCTTATATAAGATATATTTAGCCTCTTGAGTGGATACGGGTACATAATAATATAATTATTCATAATATTTTCTTATAATAAAGTATTTTTCTACCGCAAATTTATATCCATCTTCAATAATATACTGACTTATAGATATTTACTACAAAACAATTATTATAATTCATAATATAAATCACATAAAATATAATGTAATCACTTAGCTACATTATAATAGTATAGTTAAAATATGTAATTATACTAAAAGTTGTTACGTTATGAGATTATGAACAAAAATAATTAAAAAAATTTTCATGATAAATTATATTTTAATATTTAAATACATTATATTATCTGTTAAATACTAATAAATAAAATAAACAAAAAATAAAATAAATAATATAGATAATTATAGGAAAAGTAAGTGTTAATAACTTTATTTATTATAATATTTATAACTATATTATATATCTGATATATTTAGACCATAAATAATGAAAACTTTCACACATATCACAATACTATAGTACTTGTTGTACTCCTAAAGATTATAAACTACTATATATATTTTTTATAATTTTAGAATTAAATATATTTGTATATTAAATGCATATTCACCTATCAATAATATATATATATATACTAAGTATTATTATTGCTATATATATATATGTGAGCTGTAATTATATTTAAAACTAATATAGAAGAAAATATAATTGGCTCCAATTGCCACAAATATTCAAGACATTATTCCCTACTTCTGAGCCCATACTAGAGAGAGAAACCTGGTGGGTTATTCCAAAAATTATCTAAGAATCATCACTAAATTTAATCTTTTGAATTTATCTAGTATACTATTTAATATGAGCTCATAATAATATATTTGAAGTTTTTAATCATATTCAACGTCATTATATATATAGTATAATAGTTAATAACAGTAATATTTATTTATGTGAATTTTTTATTATATTATTTGAGTTGCCAAATTATTTTTTTTTAATGATTTATGGTATGTCAAGCAACATATTTATTATTCATTTATATACTGAATATATAGGGATATATTATTTACATAGTAGTGACATTAAATAAATACTAGTGACGATATGCTCACATATTATATATATATCAATATATTTACTCTTTTATATTTAGTAATTAAATAATTTTCTGTACTGAGTATACTATATATATATATATACTATCAATATATGTGATTTATTTGTATATATATCAACTTATATATACATATTCGCTTATAATATATATATATAAATAAAATTAGGAAAAATCACTTATGTCAGCAAATCTATGCTATATACCAAAGGTTTTTAACTTTACTCACCATATGAAACAGTATCATAGGTATCAAAAAGCGTATATATCTGAGGTATATATAATATATATAATTATATATACTAATAAAAAATATTAATTTTAAACGAAATTATGTTTTTTTTTCTAATTATTATATATATACAGTACATCTCATTCTACATCATTATTATTTTCTTAAAGCAATTGCATGATGGTAATTAATTATAAAATATACAATCTTAATGATGTATAATAATTACTATAGGTTATATAATATAACTATATGATATGGTCTATATATTTATTATATAAATTTAATTATGAATTTATATTAGTTCTTTTTTATATAAAATTATATAACTTTCACATATAAAATAAGCAAACACAGAGTATAAAAAAAAAACTAGTCAAATCTAAATATAATAACTAATATCTATTATAATGTCCTACTTTCATCTACAAAATATACTCATTTACGGGATCACATTACACTAGCGAATTTGTATATACATTATATACCTTTTTAAAAAATTAATATATATTATATATTTTTATATATGATTAATAACGCTAACGAATGTAAATTAGTAAATTATTTCCGTGAAAAATGAATCTTTACACTAATTGTATTTTTACAAAATTTATATAAATTATATATTATTATATATATATATATAGTGTTGTTATAATATAAATATACAGATATACAAATATAATATACGGTTTATTTATTGGCCTACACTAGCTCTCAACTATAGTTAATTCAAACTATATATCTATTATTATATAACTATTATATTTTATATATATAACACTAAAAATAAAATTATAACTTATTTATATATATATATTTTATATATTTATATTCTAACTCAGAGAAAACCACTGGTATTTAATATCTATAATTTGTGTGTGCATGGGTAATAAAATATATGCAATATTAATTTCATCATTCAGAGCAGCAGTGAAATTTTTTAATTGAGCAATAAACAAATCTGCTACTTATATAAATGGCATTCCCTCTTTAATATTTATTTATTCATAATTTATTTTTATGGCATCTTTTATGTAGGATAAATTATTAATGGAGTCGATTATGTTACTACGTTAAATGGAACTACATCAACGTAAAGATATAACAAAAAGCGGACATCATATATAATATTTATTAAGATAATAATATAATTTATTATTATTATATTATACTTATTATATTATTACTTATTAGATTAATTTATATTCTCAAATAATATATTTATTTGGTTAATAAATGATATATACATATCATATTATATGAACTTAATACTAATAAATTCTGTCTATAGTTTTAAGGAAAATTTAATATTTCGTCATTAAAATTAATTAAATAATAAATAATCAATTATATATTTTAAATTAATAATTTTATATTCTATAATATAAATACTTAGAATTATTTATCTCTTATATTTATATGTTTATTATTGAGATATATAATATATAAAAATATTGGTTTATATATTTGTAAATAGTAATATATATAATATATTATTATTTATATATAATTATTATAATATAATATATATCATATAATAAATATATATATAATAATATATTATATATATAATAAAACCGTCTCACACTCGGCTGCAACGAGGCATAATATAAGATTATAATTATAGTTAATGTATAATTATAAATTCATATATAGTTGCATACAAATTTCTCATGATTTTTTTTTGGCGAAAATTAGTCATATGATTGTGGAAAAGTATTTAAGTTTAACAGAAAGAAAAAAAAAGAAGATATTACTGGAACAAATGAAAAGCAAAAAAAATATTTCAAGAGAAATTTTAAAAGAAAACATAAAGAAATAACGCTATTTCTTCTCAATCAATATAAAAAGTTGACGAGGTGCGGAGTGAAGTCATAACAGTTAACATAGAATATTATCATATTAAAGAAAGACCGTAAATTAACCAAATTAATTATGAAAGTAAGTCTGAATATAATATATATATAATATATATATATATATATATTATATATATAATTATATATAATTATATATATATATTATTATATAAATTATATATATATTATATATAATATAGAAAATTAACCATATCTACTTTATACATTATATATATATATATAATAATATTAGGCATCTTACCCCTACCTATACTTATTTATATATGGTCATAATATAATAATATAATATATTATATATAATATTATTATATATATATATATATATATATATATATATATATAGCCTGAGTAAATAAATGTTAACAAGAGTCTGCCGCTGATATATATAGGCTATATATATATATATATAATATATATATATATATATAATAAATATAATATATAATATTAATATATATATATATATATATATATATTTAGATTGTATATCCTAATGGATTTTAACTTTATATGTCGGTGAATTGTATCTTTAAATGTGTGTTAGATAGAATATTTATATTATATATTAGTATATATAATATATATATATATATATATATATATATTATATATATATATATATATATATATATTAAAAACAAATAAACAAATAAATATAAATAAATAAGACAAACAAATCTAAATTAATAAATAAATAAATTTAAAAAAACATAATAAATAAACAAATAAGTAAATGAATAAGTATAAATAAATAAATGTTAACAAATAATATAAATAAATAAATAAGTAAATAAATAAAAAATAAATAAGTACATTAAAATAAATAAATACAAATAAATAAATAAGTAAACAAATGAATATAAATAAATATAAATGAATAAAAAGTAAATATATTATATATAATATCTATATAAAGTATATATAGTATTTAGTAGGTGTAATAATTTCATACTTATATATATAATATATATCATATAGTTGTGTATACTATTTATATATTTATATATATATTTGGAGTAACCTATAAAATAATATAAATATTATTATATATACAATTTTTATTAAATATCTATTTTTTATTCTATATATATATATAGACTATATATATAATTATAATATATTTTAGATATAGTTATATATAATATCAAATTTTACGATTTTAAAAGATATAATATAACATAAGAAAAATATTTATATACTGTTTTAAGAAAATAGTATTAGAATGAAGAGATCAATATGAATAAAAATTATAATATCACTTTGACTATTCAAAAATTAGATTATATAATTTAGCGGATGAAATATAAAGATTAAATAAATATAATATAAATTTCTAAAAAAACATAATTAAATAAACAAATAAGTAAACTAATAAGTAATCATAAAAATAACACTAAATTTGTTAACTAAATATCTTGGCGATACCTCAAATATACAAAAAATTAAATAAATAAAAAAAATAAATAAAAGTAAACATTAAATAAATATATTAAGTTATCAAATTTATCAAAAATATATATAAATGCAATATATAATAATATATTACCTCTCAAACGTAGAACGAAAGAGTGAGTGAGATAATTAGGTACTTATAAATATATATATTATTATATCTATATCATACTAATATATATAAATAATATTAACATTAGTGGTTTTAGTTTATTATGTAGTATATATAAAATATCCTATTAATATACGTATATTATTATATATATTAGCGCAACTTCCCCCTTAAGAATAAAAGTACATTTGATAAAATATTATGAAACTATTTTATATTCTATAATACTAGAGTATATAACCCTTACTATAAACTTATAATAATATAATGATAATTATATATATACTACCTATATATATATATACAGTATATATATATATATATTAATTATATATATAATATATATATATAATATATATATATATATATAATATATATAATATAATATATATAATATATATATATTATATATATTATAAAATATAGTTATGTATATATCATTTTCTCCTAGTAGAAAGATCTATTATTAAAGACGCATTAACCCAACATAAGGATATATAAATATAGTATTATATATATATATATATATCTACACAATATATATAATGCAAAACTATATAAAAATATTAACTGAAAGCCTATTTCAAAATAAAGAAGTACATAAAACTACTTAATCATATTTAACATAATAAGTTTTAAAAAATGTGTTGTGGTATATCCCTTATATAAAATTATTTAATATTAATAGTATTGTGATGCAGGGTCATATACAATGTAAATATTATTTATAATAATTATTACTTAAATTATCTAACATAATATATACTTGTATAAAATAATACTCATCCTATACTATCATTTGCTAAAATTTTAAAAAACTCCTGAAAGATTCTACGAGGTTAACTCAGAATAAAACTGTAGGTCAAACTCTAATATAAATATATATTATATTATAAATATTAGTAAATATTAATTTTTATAGTTTATGAGTTAAAATTATTAAATTTATTCAAAGTAAATAGTAATTATATCATTGATAGTAACTAAAAACAAATATATTGGAAATTAGAAGAAAAAATAATTTTTGTGATTTGAAGTGTTGGAAAATGTTTGAAAAATAGAATAAATTTAATAATATATATATAATATCATATATATATAATATAATATATTATAAATATATATAATATTATATAATATATTATATATATAAATAATATATTTAATATTTAAAATAATTTTATAATTATATAATTAATATATACCTATATGTTATTTGTTACTTTCATATCGGCTTATTTACCATTTTTCACCGATTTTTATGAAATTATCACAGTATTTACTCATAACAAAATAATAATGAAAAGAATAGTTGAAAACGAAAATTGTCGCTCTCTTTAGGAAAAAAAGTTTCGGCTCTCAAGTTGTTAAAAATCCATAAGATTTTCTTATAAATTTTTTGATCCATCAGGGTTAGGTCTCATTTCACAGGCCCTCTAAGTCAGTTTATGATAAGTTTGTTAGGTATACACAGAGAAAATTATGTAGAATTAACAAATCTATCAATAACCTGAACTAGGATGCCCTAAAACGAGCACGAGGCCCAATAATTTTTATTATAAGAAAGTCTATGGGAATTTTTTAACTTTCTAGGAGCTATAGACCATATTTTTCTAATCAAATAAAAAGACCTTGCGTGATTTCTGTGTTTTCAGAGCTATCCTCATGTATTAGGTATTTATTTTTTAGAGCTACCTCACTTCCTTCCGTGAGTTTGCTCTAGAAACAATTAAAAATTTTTTCAATTTTGCTTTTTTATAAAGAGCTAAATCTTATCCTGGTAGTTTCTTTACAACAATTTAGAGAAGCTTATAAAACTTTTTTTCCTAGGAAGCTGAGATTAATTCGTTTTTTCACCATTCTTTGATTGAGTGTGATTTTTTTATGCTGGTTATAAATCTTCTTATTGTGTTATTATATTTATGATAATTAAATAATACGTGGGGTGAACAACACCTCTGGTAACAATTACCATATATGAGTTTCATGTATATAAATTATACTATATATAAGTTAAGTAAGATAATAATTGAAAGACACACTCGTATATTATATTGGAAATGATGATTAATATTTATAAAACAGGAATACTGTATTAAAGTTATAAATATTATATTTAATTTATATCCCTATTTCTCAGATTTATTTATCCAGAAAATTACAATATACATTATTATTTATTTGAGTATACTTTATTTTTATCGTGGACTAGTAAAGGGGTTGAATCTGGTTATATATATCTGTTTATCAATAATAATGGACCTTATAGCTTTTATATATTAATTTATTATATTGAGTTAAGGTTTACTGTGTTTATAATTGATATATATAAATACCAATCAATGGCTTATAACACAAGAGGGACAAACTTGAATATAGAATGTGTAGAAAAGTTATATAACCAATTTTAAAACAAAGCATAATACGAGAGAGATTCATTTAAAAAATTTTCCATTATTATTTGCCCCTATACTCAAAAGAAAATATTTTTTACTGATTCATTTAGCACAATTTATATATATAATATTAATATCGATATAAAATATTCTTTTTATAATCTATTGGTAATTTACAATTTAATTTCAAATGAATCATTATATTACAATTATCTAAATAGCATTCTACTACTAATGAGTTGATAGAATTTATTAACGTTTTTGACCTATAATATCATATTATTATTCTATATTTTATTTTTAAGACGTTTCTCTTAAATTTACCTTATATATATCATCTTATGGTCTTAATGATGATGATAATATATTATATTATTCTTTTTATTTTTCGAAAATTACTTTTATCTCTATATATTCTTTAATTTATTCCTCTCTTTTCAATAAAAAAAAAATTTTCTATTATATAATATTATAGTGAATATTCATTTTTTTTATTTCTAATGTGCTTATTATAGTATAATTATATAGGTTTTATTTTACATAACATATTATTTGCATTTATAATACAAAATTTAAGTTATCTGTAATTATGTGATTTCAAGAATAAACTTTACCATATCCTAACTAATATCGTATTACTATTTTTATTTCTATCATTACATAAATAATAGCTTATACTAATTATATATATGTTATTATACTTCCTTAGTAAATGCTAAACAGTTGCAAGTGTTCTTTTTAAAAAGTTTTCAGATTTAAAAATTTGTTGAATATTTTTTTTATATTATAATTATAAAAAAAATATTTTTATATTTTATGTTAGGGAAAAAAAAAAAAATGTAAAATCTAATATATTTATAATCATAGATTACCTAATCTAAGGCTAAGGCATAAGAGTAATTTTAAAAAGATAACTATATAATGAAACAACTTAGCTAGTTTTCAAGCTACATCTCTGTACATTAAACACCAACGTACTTTATTGACGGTTGTAGATTGCACATCATAAATATATTTAGCCAATATAAATATTATCTATTAGGCGTAGTATTACTCATAAACTACTTTAAAATATTCATACATGTTCATACTAAACTATAAATATATTAATCAATATATATATATAATACTCTATACAGACATTAAATAGGATCAAAAAACAAACTATAGAACACATTTATTATTACAAAATCTACTTTGCATTTATATGAGTGAGTGAAACTAGTTTCGGTGTTATAGTGAGTATGATCTCAATAATACTTCATATCAACCATACCTCCAAAATTCTCTATAAAGGATCTAAAATATGAATTAATAAATAAATAAGTTCGACACATATATATAAATAAATAAATATAGTAAGTATATTATAAAATATTGAATAATATTTATCTCAAGAAAGCAATATATTGTACAAATGGTAGCGGAAATTTCACTTTACAATAATTAATACCATATTATAGAAATGTAAAATTTTCATTTAATTCAGGTAATTTTGTGTTGCATAAATATACCTCTATACTATAAGATTATCCAACAAAATTGAGATTCACGGCCTCATTGTTCAAAAATCTAATAATTTTAAATATTATGTATCCATTATATAGGGTGATGATATTTGTAGATTAAGATATAAGGAATAGGCGTAGATTAAAAACTTAAGCGGCTAGATAGGGGGAATATTGTGATGTACAATTCGTTTTCCAAAGTTTGAAGGAAAACACGCTTTGGGCTGACTCACAGCGATTGAGTGAGAGTTGTGGAGTGCTTCGAGATAGTCTTATCAAAGCCACACCAGATATAATAATGTGCTAGCGCATCACAGCCACTCTATAATCAGTTTCACAGAGACGTTGGTATTATGATTTGACGTCAAAGCTAACCATAATCATATTGGCTAAGGTGAGAGATCGATTATCCTTAAGACTATCTTAAAATATACTTACCTATTTTATTGCTAGGTGTCATTATTAAAAATAAGTTTTTAGATTAAGGGAATATGTGTGTAAAAACTAGTATGGTTAATTTAAAAATATTTCATTAATTTCTTCTCTGGCAATTATTCATATGATTATATTATATTCTTATATTATTATTTTAAGCCTGAGTGGTTAATATATTTATAAGTTATATTCAGTATGAGTTTTTGGTGAGTAATAATTTATCAGCTTAATGAACTAAAGGATAATCTACTATCTAAAATGATTTACTATCAACTATACTTCATAATCATTATATATACATACTAGAGTACTAAATATACCTAAATGAAAACAAAATTACCTAATCTGTATGAATATTTTCCTCAAACCTTTTCGAAGCATGTGATAGTGGATCTATCCATCTCATAGATAAGTTATCTTATATATATACAATACAATAAATAATTACTTATATTAACCGAGATAGACGAAGAGGAAAATTTTTACCTCTATTCTCTTATTCACTAATATAAATTTAACTATTATGAAGTTTGTGAAAGCGGTTATTTTAAAGTATATCTAAAATAGGTTATTCATGTTTATACTTGTCATTTTTCTATTATTATATAACTCTACCTTTGAGTAATATCCTGAATTTTCGATTTCCGAGTTATACAGAAATCATTCTATCAGTTAGCTGACTATGAATGTTTAATTATAGGGGTATCAGGTGGTGTATTGGGCAATCTGTTATATTTATGTATTCACTCATGGTTATATTTAAAATAAATATATATATATAATATATTATAAGTTATATGATACCTGCAATATATCGAGGAGTGAGTATTACTCAATCTCACTAGTGACAACCAAAGTGAGGGAATATATGTAAAAATATAATTATTTTTTATTATAAATATATGTGTTTCTTAATTTTATAGTGTTATACTATACATTAGTGAGTTAATATATATATATAACACACATAAAATAAATATTAATATATTTATAATTCACAATTAAAGTTCTTTCTCATAAATATATATATATTATTAATCTATACTTAATAATCCATATTTATTATTATTAATATATTAGAGAAAAAAAATCGTAATTATCGCCATTAAGTGGGAAAATTATTTTATCTTCAATCCATGGAAAATCTATATGATTTTTTCCATTTACTTTCATACAGTCTTTCTCATAACATAAGTTCTTTATCTCAAACTCTGCACCCTATGGCAAACTGTTTCATTCTCTTTCTATTTCACTTTACCCTCCTACTGGAAGCATACTCTCATTCAGCCTTTGACGAAAAAAGGGACAACCTTCAATCCCATATCTAATAGTCCTATCTTTTTGAAGAACTATGATTTGGAAATTTTTTTGAATCTCCATTCTTATTAAATGATTTTTTTAAATATCTTCAACTTCTTTTAATATTATTCTCTGATTGCATCAATATGAACTCATAAGTACAGCTCAGCTGAGGATCTTTGTGTTTTTTTCGGTGATTCATCCTCTGCTCATCGACATTTCAATAAAAGCCTTTGTTAACAGAGTCTTTAACAAAGCTTTGATATTCAAATAAATGTTTATATGATATAAACTAATTTATAAACTAATCTCTCTTATTCTAAGATTTTACTTTTTCTCCTTTATATCTATAAAGCTACTATAGAAGAGGGTATTAAATAATAGAAATTTAGTTTTGTTCTATATATATCCATTTAGAAGTATTATTCTCTACTCCTATTCTCCAAAACTTTTCGATGATTATTCATCACTTCTACCTATTCTATCTATTATTTTCATTAATTTAACTCACACTTACGTTATATAATAAACATAGCTATTTATAATTTAATTTCACTTTCACTTATGAAATATTTCCGCACTGAGATAATATTACCTTTAATATTATATACCGGAGAGGAGAAGTGACTTTGAGATGGAACTTAGTTAACCTATGATCTTCTCATGTCAAATTTTTAATTGTGTGAAATAAAACTTTATTGTTTTATAATTACATTACAAACATATATAATTTTCATTTGATTATTGCTATGAGTAAGTATAAAACTCTTTCACCACCACTAGAGACGAGATATAATCATCGCTTGATTAGTCACACTATATATTCTTATTATTTTATATTATTTCCTAGTTGATGTTGTATTGTGAAAATGAATCACTACTCACATTAAGCCACATCACGTCATTTAATTAAAACTACTAAGAGGTAGTATAGCGTTACTATTAAGGAGTCATCACTCAGCAGCTTTATAGAGTACGAATAATATCAAGTTTTATGATATGCATAAAGGTCCAAGACGCCATCTTTATGCTAATACCAGGTTTGCTAGTTCTAAAGTACAGGGGTATACCTGACATCCATACGGTGAGCTCACTATAAGTCTCTTGCTACGGCATGCACCATTCAATGATATACTTTTTCAATTTTGTCTTGCATTTCAAATTTAAAATAGAAGTCTCCTCTTGCTCATCTCAAAAATAATTTTTATATCAAAATATTTCGAAAACGACTTTATAATATCCAATAATGGCTCAGAGAAGTATACCAGAAAATAACGTATACTGTAATATAAAGTATACTGCAAAACTACGTATAGTGTAATTCTACACCCCCGGTGAGACAATTATATTATTATTTATGATTTATTTATATATAAATTGAAAAGATAACTGCTCATTCTTCTACACATTACGCCTTCTTAGTGTTGAGCCGAGAGAGAGAGAGAGAGAGAGAGAAGAGTAAGAGAGAAAAGATGGAAAAGAGATGGAAAGAGAGAGAGAGAGAGAAGGAGTAGTTTAGTAAGAGAATAGTAATGAATAGAGAGACGTATAGATGTAGAGAGAGATAGTATATATATATGAAGAGATATAGAAATTGAGAGAGAGAGTAAGTAAATAGATTACCTAATTATAAATTCAATATAACTTCATTATCTAACTAGGAACCTTCTGTGAGCTGCCACGATCAAAAGTATAAATCTGCAAAAGAATCAATCAACTATAACAACTAAAATTGAGGGAGTTTCATGACTTTTAGTTTATTCAGTACCTACACATTATGTTAACAAGTTCATACTATCTTAAATCCAATAGTTCAAGAAAAAAATCAATATAATACATTATATTATATAAATTAAACATAAAAAGCAAATATCGTCGACGATGGTAAATATATTATACATCTAACATACATCATAGAGAGACTACGTGTATTTATTAACTCCATGTAGACAACTAACAAGTTCTTTCAAGATACTCAACAGATAACTAACTTAATTATTTAATAATAATAGTGGAGTGGTATAATTTATATTATTAATGAAATAATGTTTGTTTATTAATAATTAACGTTGATAATTATTATTATTGAA
>JABUQX010079728.1:27500-29512 GCA_015478945.1 Trachelipus rathkii
ATATATATATTATATAAATATATATATAAATATATATATAGCCTATAATATAATATAAATTAAATAATTCACGACTCAAATGCCTAAATTATCACCATCCTTTTTAGACTGGAGTAGTTTTTTTTTTTTTTTTTTTTTTTTTTTTTTATTTTTTTTTTGTTTTATTTGTTCATTTTTATTGTTTTTTCCTTCTTGGTTTTTTCAAACTAGATTGCTTCCCTTCTTTGGTAGATTTTTGATTGTATCACATCCCCCAGGAAGCTTACTTAAATCTTTGATGTTATTTCAGATTTCTCTTGGCAATGAAATAACTTTGCTCTTATAAAACTTAGAAATAAAGAATTAGACAAAAGATAATCTTTGAGGTGAGAATTTATTAAGAATAGAAAGGAATCAAATATTAGTACAAAGATACATACAATAATATTCATTAGAAATAAAAGAATTAGATCAAAAGACATCTGTGAAGTGAGATTTTAAGAAATAGAAAAAGGAATTCAATATAGAAAGCATGTAATATTACATTAAGAAATAAAGTTTTAAATCAAAAGACATCTGTGAAGTGAGATTTTAGAGAAATATATAAAGGAATTCAATATTTAGACACAAGAACTGGTCAATATATTATAATGTCCTAATAATCTGATGATGGCTGAAAGTCAATTGCTGAAACATAAAGGTTTGTTAAATTTTTTGTATTATTTCATGAAGTTAATAAATTATGTAGATTTAACGAACTTCGAATAACCCCCTTCGTCCCTAACATTGTAACGTTTGTGGACCACTTATTACTCAATATGTAAACATTTGGAGGCCTCGTACTACATATTATTTGCAGGTTAGTAAAAGCTTAATATAATCCAATGATTTAGAGAAGCCTATTATTTCTTTATTATTATTATTATTATTATTATTATTATTAATTATTATTATATTATTATTATTATTATTATTAATTATTATTATTATTATTATTATTATCCATCAGTCTACTCGTGACCTCCATGGACTGGGAGCAGGGTACACTAATATGCACACAAAAACAAAATATTAAGTAGTCTAGCTGATCTAGTAACAAAGAAAACTAGGCACGCTTGCATTGGATACCTCCCAAATGAGCTGCCCCAAGCCCACCAGCTCTTTATACAACGCATATAAGTGCCAGAACCATTGAGCAAAATCACACCACCCTAAGCCATATTATCACACCCTGCTGGCACAATCTGTATACAGTGTCATGGGTATCCCATGGGAACAAACAAGAACCCCAAACACATACGATCACAAACATAGCATTCAGCACCTTCATCACAATAATTATGCAGACATTCACTAACTTTAACTAAAATACTATACAGTTCCTTTCTTTCATTTACCCTGTTCATATATTCATCGGCTTTCTCGTCTGAAATTCTTTATTTTACAACTCTTTAACTATCATACTACATCGAGTGCCTACTTATCCATCGCTTTTCAAATTGACCAAACCACTTTAATTACCCGATCCAACAATTAATTAAGCAAGGAGTAATGGTGGCACATCCCTACGTCGACTTCCACTATTTAGTGGTGTGAACCATCAGCTTTCTCAAGACTCCATTTCATTCTTACACCTTCATTATCGTCATATATACTTTTGATTCCATTCAGAAGCTACCACTGAACACTCTTGCCACAGGCTTCTCTATTAATCTGTTGTTATGCCTGTTTCACTCCATAAATTGTCTCTAAGATTAAATTTATCTTCTCAACTTTCATCAATCTTTTGTTCATGTAAAAATTTGATCCCACCACACATTCTCTACCACTTCTAAATGCACCTTGTTTCTTCACCAATCAGTACTCCCTCAGTCCTTCGATTTACTCTTTCAACCAAAAACCACGATATACTTCCTAACAATACTCGATAGAACTAATTTCCCTGTAGTGTCCTACAGTTCCCTTTTACCTTTACCCTTACATGAATGGTCTATTCTTACTGCTCTCTATATGCTCTCAGATAATTATAGAGT
>JABUQX010079729.1:0-25000 GCA_015478945.1 Trachelipus rathkii
TCTCTCTCCTCTCTCTCTCTCTCTCTCCTCGGGTTATGTGGCCCACATGCTCATTCTCTTCTCTCCGTCTCTCTCGGCGTTAACTGTGCCACTGGTCCGTCTCTCTCATCTCTCTCTCTCTCTCTCACTCCCTCTCTCTTCTCTCTCCTTATCTCTCTTCTCCTCTTCTCTTCTGTTCTCTCTCTCTTCTCTTCTCATCTCGTCTCTTCCTCGGGTTCTGTGGCCCTCAACCCTGCCTCTCCTCATCTATCATCCTCTCTCTTTTCGTCACAACTCATCTCTTCTCTCTCTCTGCTCGTCCGTCTCCCCCCTTCTCTCTTTTTCTTCTCTTCTACGGGTTATATGATTTTCATCCTGTCGTCTCTTCTCTCTCTCTCTCTTTCTCTCTCCCTTTCTCATCTTTTCTCTTCCTCCTCTCCTCTCCTCTCTCTCTCGTTCTCTCTCTCCTCTCTCTCGGCTTTTTTTTATATACTTCTCATCTCTCATTTACTTTTTCTATCTCATTATATATCTTCCTCTCACTTAACCTTTCTGCCGTTTTTTATCTAAGCATCCTTCCACCCATGAGCTTATCGTCTCTAAATCATTTATTCGGCGTTTTTGTCCCCTTTTGGCTTTCTTTTTTCCGGCGGCGCGTCTTTGTTCTGTAATGTATGTACTGACACACTGATTGTACTGTGTTAAAGCGAATCCTGCCTCTTTTATCATAACTTCTACTTCCTTATCTTCTCTTCTCTCTCTATCTCTTATCTTTCCTGACGATTCATTATAATTCGGGTCTTCGATGGGCTCAGAGCTAATGAGAAAAGTAACGGCTGCTTGAGTTATAGAATAGTTTTTTTGTCAGACAAAAATGCGCGCTTTCTCTAAGAAAGAATAAAATGACAACGTCTACACAAATATTTCAATCCTATTAATAATGCATATAAGAACAATATATTTAACTTTCAATATTGAACTAGAAAGACTAGGGGTACTAGAGTAGACATATAAGAAAGATGCTATGCCAATTTTATGGATATAAGAAAGAATGTCATTCGTTAAATAATTGTTGTTAATATTTGGTAAAATGTTTTCCACAGGAGAATGATTGAAGTTGCAATTATATCGAATTTGACTTCAACAATTTTTAGAAAAGAGTTTTTTAGTATTATGGAGATGGTTTGTGTATCATATAGTACATTTTATGAATAATGCACTAAGTAGTTATTAGATATATTTAATCATAATGTTGATTCTACTATAAATAATAATTAAAGCTTGCCATTTTGTTAGCATTTACTTTCTAGCTTCATAGAGTTGTTTATCTTTTTGTTTTATACTGGGTGGGTTGTTCTGTAGTGGTGAGTTTATGTCCGTTTTATAAGATAACCTTCTAAATGGATGCATTCGATGAATAAATTTACAAATGAAGCTGTTGTGGGTAATTAGAATTTATGTGTTATTTGTGAGTTTATATGGGCTCTGGGGCTGAGTGGAGCTTCCACTCAACTGTATTTTTTGGTTTTCCAGTTATTTTGGGGGAATAGGGTTGAGGTGTGTTTGCTCTGCACTCAGTCGATCATTTTCTGGAAACAAGATTTAGGAGATTAGTTAATTTTTTTGTGAATTTATTTTTTGTGTTTGTTTATGTTTTTTGTACAAACAGATTTAGTGAATTTTTTTTTTTCTTTTCAGTATAGTTGAAAAGTTTTTTAACATATTATTTTCTTAAAGTAAAAAAAAAAGGTATTTTAATGCTGCATTAGCTACTGTAAAGTCCTTAGTCACTTTACAATAAAGAAAAGTTTTAAAATTTCCTGAGTCATTTGGCAAATTACGCAAAAAAAAAATCAAAAGTAAAAATGCTAATTAAAAGCAAAAAAATAAACATTAATTTCAATAGAACCACCTCATGTAGTATAATGAAGATTTACCATACTTTCTTTTAAGAACCATATGCTTGAACTTTATTCTACTTACAGAAGCAGCAGGCTGAACTGGAAAAAGAACTAGAAGCTCTTCAAGGAAATGCTGATGGCCCTCCCAAAGTAGAAATTAGTCCCCCTTCGCCTGGCGCTGATTCCAAAGCAAAGTAAATTACCTTTTATTCTCATTTCGAATTTAATTAATCCTTTTTCGTAAGATGCAATATTTTTACATTATTAACCACGGAAGCATTTGCTACCGTCCTAAACCCTTTTCAGATTATGTATGCCATTTTTTAAATATACTAATGTTTCATTACAATTAGAATCACAATCGCAGTCGGTTTAAAAATCTTCCTATATCGAAATCGGAAATCGGAGTCGAATATCAAATTCTATTGGAATAGATGTAGGAACCAGACTTGGTCATTTTTGGATTTTTGCCAACTCTGATTCCTTATCTTATTATTTTTATATTAATGTATATTTTCATCTTTCACTGAGTGCAATCTTGCAAGCGTGGTGACTGGAGTGATGAAAGGTAATCTCGGAATGAAAGTCCTTGTACGCATTAAAGGTGGTAGGAATACAGAAACTGACGATGCAAAATCTGCCACACACCTCTCTGACTCACCATTCATTCCTGTTCGGTATTCCTTCTGGTCGATGTTACTGTATATTGTTCAAACACTCGTAACACTGTTTCCTCAATATTAGGTGTTATTATTGCGAAGCCTTCCTGCTCGTATTTCATGATCGAAGCACCCAGGTTCTCTGAGGCGTTAATATATCCTTGTGAATACGCGACTATCGGTGTTCCGGTGTTCATGATGCAATCGTGCAGTCCTTTGTGCATTGCTGTTAGCTTTATTATGTATGAGGTGTTTGTCCGCACACTCTTCGTTGCTGTACGAACATTCCATTTTGACACAACACTACACAAACTTCACTGATGAGCAATGTGTCTGCTATTCCTTCACAGACCAATCCATGTCAACATATAGTAATCCCAGATATGCAAACATTTTGCGTTTTCCGACAAAATTATGGTTCATAAATACAGAGACAGAGTGGAGCACTGGCGCTACATCTAGTTTACCTTGTGAAGTGAAAAGGTGTTATTGCACCGAAACTTCCGAAAGGATCAATCGGCGATATCTTATTATATATATATATATTATATATAATATTTATTAATAATTAATTAATATAATATATATATTATTATATATATAATATAATATTTTTTAATGTAACTCATTTCCGCAATAACGGCTAATTTGCGAACTCCATGTTTACTGAGATCATTTTGCTTTCTTATATTGGCTTGTGTGTACTGTCATCAATTACTGTTTTTGTACACAGCTTTGAATCAGCGAAATATATAGTATATATATAAGTATATATATATTATATATATATATATATTATATATATATATATATATATATTTATGTGTGTGTGTGGGTGTGTGCATGTGTGTGTGTGGGTGTGTGTGTGTGGTGTGTGGTGGTGTGTGTGTGTTGTTGTGTGTGTTGTGTAGGTGTGTGCTGTGTGTGTGTGTGAACGAATTTAAACATCTTTTAGATTGTTTTGAATAGAGGCGAAGGCGTTAAACTTTAATCCTGCTAAATGAAGAAAAAATTGACAAAGGAGCAAATCAGAAATGAACAATTTCCTATGTGAAAGATCAGGAAGACATAAAATGGTGGATACGACAGGTTTAACACTTCTACTGTCTCTATTAGGTATTCTTTATTTTTCTTGTTTTGCTTTAATAATTGTATTTCGTTTTCATCACCTTTGGCGGCCATTCAGCTGTTTGTTGAGGTTGCTGGAAATCTGGATTCCCTTTCTGAGTCACAGACTGAAATTGCTTCGACGGAGTGAATTGTTGATTTAGTGGAAATCTCGCTTGTTTTTGAGCACTGGGCAATGATTGGTCCCCTTGAGGTATGTTACTCGGTTTAGTCTGAGGTGTTGATTGAGGCATCTGGAATCGAACGTGGCTTTGTGGTAAAAACTGCCCCTGGCTTTGGGAAGGTATAGTCTGGTACGGTACATTTGGAACATTCGAAAACTGATTTTGTTGAGGGCGCTGGAACTGACTTTGCCCAGTATTACTTTGTGATTTAAATGTTTTTTGCGTCTTAGCCATTTTTGTTTATAACACCTCCTCAAGAGGTTATTTGTCAATAAAATAAAGGACAATCGATGTTAAAGTGCATGCACGTGTAACTTGTAGTACTGATCGCCGCTAAAATTATGAAAGGGTTAAACTTTCATAATTAAATAATTAACACCACCTATATATATATATATTATAGTATAATATATATATATACTATATATATATATATATATATATATATTATATATATATATAATTATACTAATATGATATATTTATTCAGTAGTAATATATATATACCCGTATATATATATATATCATATAATAGTATAGTATATATATATATAATATAAATATATAATATTATTATAATATATATATATATATATATATATATTATATATATATAGATATATTATATATATATATATATAAATATAATAATATATATATATATATAATATATATATATTATATTTATATTATATGATATATATATATATATATATATGTATAGATAATAAGTTAATATATATATATATAGTATATATTATAATAGGATAATATATATATATAAATATTTATAATATATTATATAATATATATATATATATATTAATAGATAATATATCATATATATATATATATAGTATATATATATATATATATATAAATATATATATAATGATATATATGATACTATATATATTATATATATAATATAGTATGATATATATATATATATAGTATAATTAATATAAATATAAATGAAAGAATATTGTTTGAATGATTTATATATATATATAATATATATAATATAAATTATATTATATATATTGATTATATGTATGTATAGTATAAAATAGTATGATTTCGTTTCTGTATCTTCCTCATTCCCCAGATTGAGGATGGATGAGCAACATACAGCGAGAAAGACAGGAAAGCTAGTAAAAAGGACAAAAAAATAGAAAGTACAGATAGACAAGTGAAAAGCCGCCCTCCACCATCCCCTCATACCCTTAAGTGAGAGCCGGTGGCAGTCAAAAAAATTCACCCTAGGGATCCTCACTGTGGTAGCTCGTCAAGGTAGGGTTTATCTTTTGCGACAGGCACAAAAATAGCCCCTGACAAAGACCCTGCAGATTCATTCCGAACATTATGCAAACTTATTCTTCTCGCCTCTATCAATAACTCAATTTCACTCCCTTCAGTACATATCTTTACTTGACTTCGATCCACTCTTTATTGTTCGGTCCTCCAGTCGGTTAAGACCAATTCCGCAGCGACACTCATCTCGTCATATCATTTGCTTAGCAAACCGACTCTCATCCATCTTTTTTACATGACCAAAACATCTCAATGCACTTTCGCTATTTTTCACACCACACATCTCTCCCTAACACATTTATTTCTCATTTTATTAATTCTTCACACACCTAACACACCCCTAAGGTTGTCTAGCTGAACAGATTGTATACCTTAGATCTATCCCTTTAATTCCACGCCATAGATTCACTATTATCAGAATTTAATAATGGTTACAAGCACATACATAAGACTCCGTAGCCGCGCTTCAAGATCGACTTAGTGTCCTTTTCGT
This sequence comes from Trachelipus rathkii, assembly GCA_015478945.1. NCBI lineage: Eukaryota > Metazoa > Arthropoda > Malacostraca > Isopoda > Trachelipodidae > Trachelipus > Trachelipus rathkii. The sequence goes on from JABUQX010079729.1 coordinate 5,639, forward strand.
ATTCATCCATGGTATTTTGATTGCATTTAGCTACCTTCCTACCAATTTTCCAACTTTCCTACTACACTCGCACCATTCGTGTGTTCTCTTTTCATTCAACATGTATCCTAAGTATTTAAACTAAGATACTTGTTCCAGTTGCTCACCATTTAACATGACTCCACACCGTGAACTCTCCTCACTCAGTACCATAACCTTACTCTTATCTACATTTATTTTCAAACCCCTCCTTTTACACACCCTAGTGTACCTAAAGCCCCGTCTAGTCAGTCTTCTCTCCTAAACTCTCTTTCAAAGTTCAACGTCACTAGCCAAAACCAAATATTATGTGTCGCATTTCCAGCGGGCAGACAGTCTCAGCGCATACTAAAGTTCTCTCGCATCGACTAATCAGACTCCATTGTCATGTGGTACAGCACTCTCCATCTCATAACGTAGGATCTAAGGCGGTATCGTTATGAGGTGTTGGGAGGGGGTCGTTATGGTCTGATGACTACACCTCCTAATCTTTCATAACCCAATCCATATACAAATTAAATAACATAAAAACAAAAAATATACAGAAATGTTGGCAATCTTCACCTGTGTCACGCTCTGACATCTTATAGTCAAATTAAAGACTGTTGCTCCTCAGGTAAAAAGTTAAAGAGTTGCAAATTTATGTAATATTACAATTTTCATTTAAATATTTTTACCCATAATTCAGGACCTACTATGGGGTCTACATAAAAGCGTAGAATATACAGTCATGTTGGTCATCTTAAGTCGGTTACTGTCCTATATTCTATGGACAAATATTAAGGCTGTTGCTCGATAAGTAAAACGTTACAAAAGTTGCAATGTTGATGATATATTACAATTTTCATACTTTAATTCAAATATTTTGACCCATATATCAGTACCTACTATCGGTCCTACCAAAAACAAAGGAAATGCAGACATGCTGGTCCTCTTCAGTAGGTCACTGTCTTTCATCCTATAGTCAAATTAGAGACTGTTGCCTTTCAGGTAATAAGTTCCAAGAGTTGCAATGTTGATGCTATATTACAATTTTTATATTTTCATTCAAATATTTTGACACAAATTTCAGGAACAATTATTGAACGATACAATAAACGTAGGATATACAGACATGTAGATCTTCTTCAGTAGGTGAATTTCTTACGTCCTAAAATCAATTTAAAGACTGTTGCCCCTCAGATAAAAAGTTAAAAGAGTTGCGACGTTGATGCTATATTCCGATTTCAAATTTTCATCAAATATTTTTTCATATATTTCAGAACATACTATGGGTCCTACAAAATATCGAAGGACATCTAGAGATGTTTGTCCTCTTCATTAGGTTACTGTCTTATATCCTAGAGTCAAGTTTAAGACTGTTGAACCTTAGGTAAAAAGTTACAAGAGTTGCAATGTTGATTTTATATTCAAATTTTCATATTTTCATTTAAATATTTTGACCCAAATTTCAGGGCCATCTATGGGTCCTACAAAAAACGAAGAATATACAGACGTGTTGGAAATTTTCAGGATGTCACTTTCTTACATCTTATAGTCAAAATAAAGACTGTTGTCTCTCAGGTAAAAAGTTACAAGAGTTGCAATGTTAATCCTATGTTCAAATTTTCAAATTTTCATTCAAATATTTTAACCCAAATTTCAGGACCTACTACGGGTTCTACATAAGAACGTTGGATATAGAGACATGTTGGTTCTCTTCAGTAGGTCACGGTCTTTCATCTTATAGTGAATAAATTAAAGACTGTAGCCCTTCAGGTAAAAAGTTAAAAGAATTGCTAAGTTGATTCTAAATTACAATTTCCACATTTTCATTCAAATATTTTGACCCATATTTCAGGACCTACTACGAGTCCTAAATAAAAACGTAGGGTAAACAAACATGTTGGTCCTCTTCAGTAGGTCACAGTCGTTCATCTAATAGTCAAATTAAAGACTGTCACCTCTGATAATATGGTAAATGTAATATAGCATCAATGCTACAACTCCTGCAACATTTTCTTGAGGGGCATCAGTCTTTAATTTTACGATAGGATGTAAGAAGGTGACCTACTAAAGAGGACCAAAATGTATGTATATCCTAAGATTTTTTGAAGGACACTTAGTTGGTCTTGAAAAATGGGCCAAAATATTTGAATGAAAATATGATAGTTGGAAAATAGCATTAACATTGCAACTCTTGTGACTCTATATTTGAATTGCAACAGTTTTTATTTTGACTGTAGAATGTTAGAGAGCGACCTACTGAAGAGGACCAACATATGTGTCTATGTATATGTATATGTATATGTATATGTATATGTATATGTATATGTATATGTATATGTATATGTATATGTATATGTATATGTATATGTATATGTATATGTATATGTATATGTATATGTATATAATATCAACTTTGCAACTATTGTAACTTTTTGCCTGTAGGTAAACAGTCCATAAATTGACTATAGGATGTAAGAGAGTGACCTAATGAGGAGGACCAACATGCCTGTATGTTTTACGTTTTTTGTGGGACTCATAGTAGGTCCTGAAATATGGGTTAAAATATTTGAATGAAAATATGAAAATTGTAAAATAGAATCAATTTTGCAAGTCTTTTAACTTTTACCTGAATTGCAACAGCCTTTATATTGATTATTGGATGCAAGAAACTGAAAATGTACTGAAGAGGACCAACATGTCTCCATATCATACGTTTTTTTATAAGAACCATAGTAGGTAATTTCAATGAAAATTTTAAAATTGAAATATAGCATCTACATTGCAACACCTGTAACTTTATACCTGAAGGTTAACAGTCTTTAATTTCCCTATAGGATATAAGACAGTGACCTACTGAAGAGGACCAACATGTCTGTATATTTTACGTTTTTTGCAAACCCATAGTAGGTCCGGAAATATATGTCAAATTATTTGAATGAAAATATGAAAATTGTAATTAAGCATCAACTTTGCAACTCTTTTAACTTTTTACCTGAGGGGAAACAGTCTTTAATTTGACAGTGACCTGCTTGAGAGAACTAAAATTTCTGTATATCCTACGTTTTTATATTGGACCCATGGTGGGTAATGAAATTTTGGTAAAAATATTTGAAGGAATGAAAATTATAACATTGCATCAACATTGCAACTAATGTAAATTTTGCCTGGGGGGCAACAAATTAATTTGACGATAGGATGTAAGACGGTTACGTACTGAAATTGTAATATAGCATCAACATTGCAACTCTTTTAACTCTTTCCTGAGGGGTAACAGTCTTTCATTTGGCTAAAGGATGTAAGTTAGTGACCTGCTCAAGAGGACCAACATTCTGTGTATCCTATGTTTTTTTTTTTTTTTTTTTTTTTTTTTTTTTTTTTTTTTTTGAAAGGCCCATAGTAATCCCTGAAATATGTTTCAAAATATTTGAATGACAATATGAAACTTGGAATATAGCATCATCATTGCAACTCTTGTAATTTTTACATAAGAAGTGACAGTCTTTATCATGACTATAAGTTGTAAAAAAATGGCCTACTGAAGAAAACTAACATGCAATTTATCCTTCGTTTTTTTTGTTTGTTTTTTTTGTAGGGCTCATAGTCGGTTCTGAAATACTGGTCAAAATATTTGAATGAAAATTTGAAAATTGGAATATACCATAAACAATGCAACTATTTTAACTTTTTACACGAAGGGCAACAGTGTTTAATTTTTCTATGGAATGCAAGACAGTGACCTACTAAAGAACGCGAACATGTCTGTTTATCTTACGTTTTTTTGTAGCACCCATAGTAGGTCCTGAAATATGTATCAAAATGCTTGAATGAAATTTGAAAATTGTAATATAGCATAAATATTGCAACTCTTTTAACTCTTTCCCGAGGGGCAACAGTCTTTTATTTGACTAAAGTATGTAAGTTATTGGGCTGCTCAAGAGGACTAACATCTCATTATATCTTACTTTTTTTTTGTAGGACCCATAGTAATTCCTGAAATATGTGTCAAAATATTTGAATGACAATATGAAACTTGGAAAACAGCATCATCATTGCAACTCTTGTAATTTTTACCTTAGAGACAACAGTCTTTAACTTTACTATGTTATGTAAGAAAATGCTCTGCTAAAGAAGACCAACATGTCTGTTTAACCTACGTTTTTTGTCGGACCCATAGTAGGTCCTAAAATTGGGGTCAAAATATTTGAATGAAAATTTGAAAATTTGAATATGCCATAAACATTGATATCTTGCAACTTTTTGTCTGAGTGACAACAGTCTTTAATTTGATAATTGGATGTAAGACAGGACCAACATGTCTATTGTCTCTCTTTTTTTTTTTTTTTTTTTTTTTTTTTTTTTTTTTTTTTTTTTTTTTTTTTTTTTTTTTGTAACACCATGGAACATTATTTTATGTGTTCATAAATGTTGAGATAAAAAATAATGAAAATGTGAAATATAGCATCAAGATTTCTGTATTTTTATCTGAGAGGCAGCAGTCTTTTATTTGAATATAGAATGTAAGACAGGAACCTACTGAGGAGAATGAACATGTCTGAATATCCTACTTTTTTTTGTGGGAACCATAGTTGGTAATGAAATATGGGTCAAAATATTTGAATGAAGTTTTGAAAATTGTAATATAGCATCAACATTGCAACTTTTTTAAATCCTTTCTGAAGGGTAACAGTGTTTAATTTAACTACAGAATGTATGATAGTGACCTGCTCAAAAGGATTAACATCTTTATATCCTACGTTTTTTTGTAGGACCCATAGTAGGTAATGAAATATGAGTCAAAATATTTGAATGAAAATTTGAAAAGTCGAATTTTAGCATCTACATTGCAACTCCTGTAACTTTTTACCTGAGAAGCAAAAATCTTTAAATTGAATGCAGGATGTAAGACAGAGACCGGATGAAAAAGAAAAAACATTTTTGTATATAATACCTTTTTTTGTAGGACCCATATTAGGTCTTGAAATATGGGTCAAAATATTTGAATGAAAATTTGAAAATTGTAATATAGCATCAACTTTTCAACTCTTTGAACTTTTTACCTGTGAGGCAACAGTCTTCAATTTGACTGTAGGATATAAGACAGAGACCTGCCAAAAAGGACCAACTTTTCTCTATATAATACGTTTTTTTTTTTGTAGGGTCCATATTAGGTCCTGAAATATGGGTCAAAATATTTGAATGGAAATTTGAAAATTGGAATATAGCATCAAAATTGCAACTCCCGTAACTTTTTACCTAAGAGGCAAGTTCTTAATTTCACTATAGGAAGTAAGACAATGATCTATTGAAGAGGACTACAAGTCTGTGTTTCCTACGTTATTTTGAAGGACATATAGTTGGCACTGAAATATAGGTCAAAATATTTGAATGAAAATTGTAATATAGCATCAAATTTGCAACTCTTTTAACTTTTCTGATGGGAACAGTCTTTAATTTGACTATAGGATGAAAGAGCGTTACCTCCCCAAGAGGACCAACATTTCTGTATATCCAACGTTTTTTTGTAGAAACCATAGTAGGTCCTGAAATATGGGTCAATATATTTAAATGAAAATTTTAAATTGGAATATAGCATCAAATTTGCAACTCTTGTAAATTTTTACCTGCGAGGCAACTATCTTTAATTCGACTGTAGAAAGTAAGACAGTGACCTACTGAAAAAAAACATGACTGTGTTTCCTATTTTTGTTTACTATTTTTTGACCAATATTTGAATGAAAATGTGAAAGTAAGACAGTGACCTACTGAAAAAAAAACATGACTGTGTTTCCTATTTTTGTTTCCTATTTTTTTACCCATATTTGGTTCTGAAAAATGGGTCAAAATATTTGAATGAAAATGTGAAAATTGAATTATAGTATAAACATTACAACTCTTGTAGCTTTTTTACCTGAGAGTCAACAGTCTTTAATTTGACTATAGGATATAAGGTAGTGACCTACTGAAGAGGACCAACGTATCTGTATATCCTACTGTATATCCTACTTTTTACCTGAGGGGCAATAGCCTTTAATTTAACTATTGGATTTAAGACAGTGACCTACTGAAGAGGACCAACATGTCTGTATATCCTTTGTTTTATTTGTAGGACCCATAGTAGGTCCTGAAATATGGTCATAATATTTGAATGAAAATAAGAAAATTGGAATATAGCATCGGCATTGCAACTCTTGTAACTTCTTATCTGAGGGGCAACAGTCTTTAATTTTACTATAGAATGTAAGAATGTGAGCTACTGAAGAGCACCAACATGCCTGTATATCCTTCATTTTTTTGAATGACCCAAAATAGCTCATGAAATATGGGTCAAAATATTTGAATGAAAATTTGAAACTTGGAATATAGCCGAAACATTACCACTTTTGTAACTTTTTACCTCAGAAGCATCAGTCTTAATTTGACCACAGAATATAAGGCAGTGACCTTCTGAAGAGGAAAAACATGTCAGTATTTCGTACGTTTGCCTGAGGGTCATCTTACTTTAATTTGCGGTAGTATGTAAGACAGTGACATATTGTAGAGTTAAAACATGTATGTATATTCTACGATTTTTTTGTAGAATCTATGGTAGGTCCTGAAAAATGGGTGAAAATATTTGAATGAAAATATTAAAATTGTAATATTGCAACAACATTGCAACTCTTATATCTTTTTCCCTGAGTGGCAACATTCTTTAACTTGACTACAGTATCTAAGGCAGGGACCTACTAAAGAAGCCCAACCTTTTTGTATATCATACGTTTTTTAGGACCCATTGTAGGTCCCGAAATATAGGTCAAAATATTTGAATGAAGATATGAAATTTGGAATGTAGCATCAACATTGCAACTCTCGTAACTTTTAACCTAAGGGGCTACCGTCTTTAATTTATACAAAGGATGTAAAAATGTTACTTACTGAAGAGAACCAACATATATGTATATATATATTACATTTTTATGTAAGACCCATAGTTGTTTCTGAAATTTGTGTTAAAATATTTGAATGAAAATATGAAAATGGATATATGGCATCAACATTTCAACTCACGCAACTTTTAACTTGAGGGGCAACAGAAGTGAGTATGTAAGATAGTTACATAAGAAAGCGGACCAACATATCTGTATATCCTATTTTTTCTGTAGGAACCATAGTAAGTAATAAAAAATGGTTCGAAATATTTGGATGAAAATTGGAAAATTTTAATATAGCATCAACACTGCAACTCTTGCAACTTTTAACCTGATAGGCATCAGTCTTTAATTTGAAGATAGTTTATAATAGTGAATTACTGAAGTGGCCTAACATGTCTCTATATCCTACGATTTTTTTTGTAGGACCCATAGTAGGTGCTGAAATTTGGGTCAAAATATTTGAATGAAAATAAGAAAGTTGGAATATAGCATCAACACAGCAACACTTGTCATTTTTTGATTGAGAGCAACACTCTTTAATTTGACGATAGGATGTAAGACAGTGACGTACTTAAATCTAACAACATGTAGATATACCGTACCTTTTTTTTACAACCCATAATAGGTCATGAAATTTAGGTCAAAATATATTTGAATGGAAATTTGAAAATTGAAATATAGCATCAACATTGCAACTTCTTAAACTTTTTACCTGAGGAGAAACAATCTTTAATTTGACTTTATAATGTAAGACAGTGACCTACTGAAGAACCAATATGTCCGTATGTCCTTCGCTCTTTTTGTAGGACCCATAGTAGCTCCTGAAATATGGGTCAAAATATTTGAATCAAAATTGAAATATAGCATCGACATTGCACCTTTTTACCTGAGGGGCAACACTCATTAATTTTACTATAGAATGTAAGACAGTGACATACTAAAGAGGCCCAACATGACTGTATATCCTACGTTTTTTGTAAGACCCATAGTAGAACCTGAAACATGGGTAAAAAATTTCAATGAAAGTTTGAAAATTGGAATATAATATCAACATTACAATCTTGTAACTTTTTACCTGGAAGGAAACAGTCCTTAATTTGACTAAAAGATGTACGACAGTGACCTACTGAAGAGAACCATGATGTCTGTTTATCATACGTTTACCTGAGGATTAACAATCTTTAATTTGACGATAGGATGTAAGTCAGTGACCTCCTGAAGAAGACCAACATGTCTGTATATAATACGTTTTTTTATAGGACCCATAGTTGGTCCTGAAATATCGGTCAAAATATTTGAATGAAATTATAAAAATTGGAATATAACATCCATTGCAATTCTTGTAATTTTTGCCTGAGGGTAACCTGTCTTAAATTTGACTATAAGATGCAAGAGAGTGACCTACTGAAGAGGACCAACCTGTCTCTAAATCATATATTTACCTGAGGGCCAACAATCTTTAATTTGGGAAAAGAAGTTAGAAAGCGACATACTGAAGAGGACCGACATGCTGTATATCCAACGTTTTTTTGTAATACCCATAGTAGATCCTGAAATATAAGAAAATATTTCAATGAAAATATAAAATTTGGAATATTTCATAAACATTGCAAGAATATTAACTTTCGACCAGAGGGGCACAGTTTTTAATTTGAATATAGTATATAAGTACCTTCTGAAGAGTACCAACATGTCTGTATATAATACGTTTTGTTAGAAGGTCCCATAGTAGGTCCTAAAAAATGGGTCAAAATATTTGAATGAAAGTAGGAAAATTAAAATATAGCATCAACATTTCAACACTTGTAACTTTTTAGCTGAAAGGCAACAATCTTTAATTTAAAATTGAAATTTAAGTCAGTGGCCTATTGAAGAGGAACAATATGTCTGCATATCCTACGTTTTTTTGGAATCCAATAGTAGGTTCTGAAATATGTGTCAAAATATTTTAATGAAAATATGAAAATTGTGATAAAGTATCAGGTATGCAACTCTTTTAACTTTTAACCTTTTTACTTTAATTTGACTGTATCATTTAAGACAGTATCCTGCTGAACACGACCAACATTGATGTATATCCTACGTTTTTTGTTGGACCCATACTAGGTCCTGAAATATTGGTTAAAATATTTGAATGAAAATTTGAAAATTGGAATATTGCTTTAACATTGCAATTCTTTCAACTTTTCCACTGATGGGAAATAGTCTTTAATTTGACGATAGTATGTAAAACAGTGACATACTGAAGAGGACCAACATGCCTGTATATCCTACCCTTTTTTCGTAGGACCCATGGTAGGTCCTGAAATATGGGTCAAAATATTTGAATGAAAATTGAAAATTTGAAAATAGCATCAACTTTGCAGCTCTTGTAACTTTTTACATGAGAGGAAACAGTCATTAATTTGACTATACGATGTAAGACAGTGACCTAATTAAGAGGACCAACATATCTGTACACCTTTGTTTTTCTGTAAGATCCATAGTAGGTTCTAAAATATGGGTTAAAATATCTGAATGAAAATATGGAAATTGTAATATAGCTTCAAAATGCTATATTAAAATGTAACTTTTTACCTCAGGGGCAACAGTCTTTAACTTGACTATAGGATATAAGTGAGTGATCTGAAGAGTAAAAACATGTCTGTATATAATTCCTTTCTTAATAGGGCCCATGTAACTTTTTACCTGAGATGCAACAATCTTTAATGTTACTTAGGATATAAGACAGTGACCTACTGAAGAGGAGCAAGATGTCTGTATATCCTACGTTTTTTGAGAACCCATGGTGGTAGGTTCTGAAATATGTGTCAAAATATTTTAATGAAAATAAAAATTGCAATATAGTATCAAGTATGCAACTCTTTTAACTTTTTACCTGAGGAACAAGAGTCTTTGCTTTGACTGTATCCTGTAAGACAGTGTCCTGCTGAAGAGGATAAACATGTCTGCATTACCTACGTTTTTTTGAAATACCCATATATGGTCCTGAAATATTGGTCAATATATTTGAATGAAAATAAGAAAATTGTAATATAGTATCTAAATTTAAAACTCTTTTACCTTTTTCCTGAGGGGGAAGTCTATAATTTGACTATAGGTTGTAAGAGAGCGACCTGCTCAAGTTGGTTGGATTCATAATAGGTCTTGAAATATGGGTCAAAATATTTGAATGAAAATTTCAAATTTGGATTATAGTATCAACATTGAAACTCTTGTAACTTTTTACCTGAGAGGCAACAGTCTTTAATTTGACTATAGGGTATAAGACATTGACCTAATGAAGAGATCCATATGTCTGTATATCTTTTTATTTGATGGACCCATAATAGCTATTGAAATATGGGTCAAAATATTTGAATGAAAAGATGGAAATTGGATTATAGCATCAACTTTGCAATTTTAACTCTTTAATAGAGGGGAAATAGTCTTAATTTGACGATAGAACGTAAGACAGTGACCTACTGAAAAGGACCAACATGTCTCTTTATCCTACGATTTTTTGTAGGATCCATAATAGGTCCTGAAATATGGTTCAAAATATTTGAAAGAAAATAAGAACATTGGAATTTAGCATCAACATTGCGACTTCTGTAACTTTTATCCTGAGAGGAAACAGTCTTTAATTTGACTATAGGATGTAAGATAGCGACCAACTGAAGAGGACCAATACATCTGTATATCCTTCGTTATTTGTTTAGAACCCATTGTAGCTTCTGAAATATTTGTTAAAATATTTGAATGAAAATATGAAAATGAAATATAGCATCAACATTGACCCTTTTTACCTGACGACATTGACATACTGAAGAGTACCATCATGCCTGTATATTATAAGTTTACCTGAAAATCAACAATCCTTTTTTGACGATAGAATGTAAGACAGTGACATACTAAAGAGGACCAACATGTCTGTATATTCTACATCTTTTTGTAGGACCTGAAATATAGCATCAACATTGACACTCTTGTAACCTACTGAAGAGGATCGCCATGCCTGTATATTCTAATTTTTTTTGTTGGGACCCATAGTAGGTCCTAAAATATGGGACAAAACATTTGAATGAAAATATGAAATTTTGAATATATCATCAACATTGCAACTCTTTTAACTTTTCACATGAGGGGCACCAGTCTTTAATTTGACGATAGTATATAAGAGAGTTACCTGCTGAAGAGTACCAACATGCTGTATATCATACGTTTTTAGTAGGACCCAAAGTAGGTCCTGGAATATGGGTAAAAATATTTGAGTGAAAATATAAAAATTGGAATATTGCATCAACATTACAACTCTTGTAACTTTTTACCTGAGGGTCAACAGTCTTTAATTTGACACAGAACGTAAGACAGTGACCTACTGAAAAGGACCACCATGTCTATATATCCTAGGTTTTTTTGTTGGACCAAAAGTAGGTTCTGAAATATGGGTCAAAATATTTGAATAATAATATGAAACTTGGATTTTAGCATCAACTTTGCAACTCTTGTAACTGTTACCTGAGGGTTAGTCTCAAATTTGACTATAGGATTTAAGAAATTGACCTACTGAAGGGGATCAACACGTCTGTAAATCATATATTTACCTGAGGGCCAACAATCTTTAATTGTATATCCAACGTTTTTTTTTAATACCCATAGTATACCCTGTAATATAGGTCAAAATATTTGAGTGAAAATCTAAAATTTGGAACATATCATAAACATTGCAACTCTATTGACTTTTTACCAGAGGGGCACAGTTTTTAATTTGATTATAGGATATAAGAGAGTGACTATCTGAAGAGTACCAACATGTCTGTTTTTTAATAGAACCCATAGTATGTCCTGAAAAATGGGTCAAAATATTTGAATGAAAGTATGAAAATTTTAATATAGCATCAAAATTGCAACACTTGTAACTTTTTACCTGAGAGGCAACAATCTCTAACTTTAATTTATGATGTAAGATAGTGACCTTTTAAAGAGGACCAACATGTCTGTATATCCTGCGTTTTTTTAAAACCCATAGAAGGTCCTGAAATATGTGCCATAATATTTTATTGAAAATGTTAAAAATTGGAATATAGTATCATGATTGCAACTCTTTTTAACTTTTTACCTGAGGGGCAAGAGCCTTTTATTTGAATGTATTATGTACGAAAAAGACCAACATTACTGTATATCCTATTTTTTTGTTGGATCCATAGTAGGCCCTGAAATATTGGTTAAAATATTTGAATGAAAATTTGAAAATTGGAATGATAGCATCAACATTGCAACTCTTGTACCATTTTACTGATGGGTAACAATCTTTAATTTGACAATAGTATGTACGACATTGAATTACTGAATAGGACCAACATGTCTGTACACCTACGTTATTTTGTATGACCCATAGTAGGTGCAGAAATATGGGTCAAAATATCTGAATGAAAATATGGAAATTGTAATATAGCTTCAACATGCTATACTACAATGCAACTTTTTACCTAAGGGACAACAGTCTTTAAATTGACTATAAAATATAAGAAAGTGACCTTTTGAAGATTACCAACATATCTGTATATCAAACGTCCTTTTGTAGGACCCATAGTAGGGCCTGAAATAAGGGTTAAAAAATTTGAATGAAAATTTGAAAATTGGGATATAGCATCAACATTGCAGCTCTTGCAGATTATATGTGGGAGGCAACAGCCCTTAATTTGACAAAAAGGAATGGAAGACAGTGACCTACCGAAGAGCACCATCATGTCTGTATATCATACGTTTACCTGAGGATCAACAATCTTTAATTTGACGATAGGATGTAAGCCAGTGATCTACTGAAGAGGACGAACATGTCTGTATATCCTGCGTTTTCTTGTAGGACTCATAATAGGTCCTGAAATATGTGTCAAAATATTTTAATGAAAATGTGTAAATTGGAACATAATAGCAACATTGCAAGTTTTGTAACTTTTACCTGAGGGTCAGCAGTCTTAAATTTGACTATAGGATGCAAAAGAGGAACAGCATATCTGTACATCATACGTTTACTCTAGGGGCACCAGTCTTTAATTTGACGATAAGATGTAGGACAATGACCTATTGAAGAGGACCAATATGCTTGCATATCCTACCTTTTTGTAGGACCCATAGTAGGTCCTGAAATATGGGTCAAAATATTTGATTAAAATATGAAATTTGGAATATAGCATCAATATTGCAACACTTTTAACTTTTTACCTGATGGGTAACAGTCTTTAATTTGACTATAGGATATAGGAGTTACCTTCGAAAGAGTGCCAACATGTCTGTATACCCTACGGGTTTTAGTAAGGCCCATAGTAGGTCCTGGAATATGGGTCAAAATATTTGAATGAAAGTATGAAAATTGATATATAGCATCAACATTAAACTCTTGTAACATTTTACCTGAGAGGCAACAATCTTTAAATTGAATTTAGAATGTAGGACAATTACCTAATGAAGACGACCAACATGTCAGCTATATCCTACGTTGATTTGGAGGACCCATAGTTTTCCTGAAATATGGGTCAAAATATTTGAATAAAAGTATGAAAATGGAAATATAGCATAAACATTGCCACTCTTGTAACTTTTTACTTGAGAGGCAACAATCTTTAATTAGACTTTAGGATGTACGACAGTCACCTACCGAAGAGGACCAACATGTCTGTATATCCAACGTTTTCAGCAAACCTATAGTAGGGCCTGAAATATTTGTCAAAATATTTGAATCAAAATATGAAAATTGTAATATAGTGTCAACTATGCAACTCTTTTAACTTTTTACCTGAGGGGCAACAGCTTATATTTTGACTGTAGGATGTAAGACAGTGAGCTGTTGAAGATAACCAACATTTCTGTGTATCCTACTTTTTTTGTTGGAGCCATAGTAGGTCCTGAAATTTTTGTTAAAATATTTGAATGAAAGTTTGTAAATTTTAATATTGCATCAACATTGCAACTCTTGTTACTTTTTACCTGATCGGCAACATTCTTTAATTTGGTAATAGTATGTAAGACAGTAAAGTACTGAAGAGGACCAACATGTCGGTATATTTTACGTTTTTTACTGAACCCGTAATAGGTCCCGAAATATGGGTCAAAATATTTGAATGAAAATTTGAAATTTTAAAATATATTCAACATAGCAACTCGTCTAACTTTTTACATGGGAGGCAACATTCCTTAATTTGACAATACGATGTAACACAGTGACCTATTTAAGAGGAATAGCATGTCCGTACACCTACGTTTTTTTTGTAGGACTCATAGTAGGTCCTGAAATATGGGACAAAATATTTGAATGAAAATATGAAAATTGTAATGTAGCATCAGCTTTGTAACTCCTATAACTTTTTACCTAGGGGCAAAATTCATTACTTTAACTAAAAAATATAAGACAGTGACCTACCGAGGAGGACCAACATGGCTGTAAAGGATACTTTTTTTTGTTGGACCCATAGTTTATCCTGAAATATGGGTCAAAATATTTGATTGAAAATAGGAAATTTGTAATATAGCATCAACTATGCAACTCTTTTAACTTTTTACCTTAGTGGCAACAGTCTTTAAATTGAATGTTGCATATAAGACAGTGACCTGTTGAAGAGGACCAACAATTCTGTATATCCTACGTTTTTATGTTTTACCCATAGTAGGTCCTGAAATATGGGTCAAAATATTTGAATGGAAACAAAAATTTGAAAATAGTATCAGCATCGGAACTCTTGTAACTTTTTCTTTGAGGGGCAACAGTCTTTAATTTGACTAAAGGATGTAAGACAATGACCTACTGATGTGATCAACATGTCTTTATATCCTATGTTTTTTTGTAGGAACCATAATATTTCCAGTAATAGGAGTCAAAATATTTGAATGAAAATATGAAAATTGAAATATTGCTTCAACATTGAAAATCTTGTAACTTCTTACCTGACAGGCAACAGTCTTTAATTTCTCTATAGGATATAAGATAGTGACATAAGAGGACCAACACGTCTCTATATCCTACGTTTTTTTTTGAAGGACCCATAGTTGGTCCGGAAATAAGGGTCAAAATATTTGAATGAAAATTTGAAAATTGGAATATAGCATTAACAATGCAACTCTTATAACTTTTTAATTTGGAGGAAGCATTCCATATTTTGACTATATGATGCACGATAGTGACCTACTGATGAGGACCATGTATGAATATCTTACCTTTTATTGTTGGAAACATAGTAGGACTTGAAATATTGGTTAAAATATTTGTATGAAAATATTAAGGGGAAGCTGCGAGCAGCAACACTAATATAATTTGTTAGGATACATTATACACCATTCTAAAGAGGAAAGATTTCTCAACAATATTACTTTATGACACATGCAAAAAAATGTTTAGATTTTGTTTAATTTTTTTCCAAATATCATGAATCAGCATTTTCATCAGCAATTTTTAACAGCGAATTTTTGCTGAACTACAAAAGATTTTTGCAAGCGGATTTCACTAAAATACTTGCCATACACATATGTTTTATGAAATAACTCACAAGTAGCAGCAATATATAGAGAATTTATTTTATTTTTATTTTTTTTGCTAAATCACATTTTTTTTTCTCCATAAAATTTCAAAGTTATCTGAAATAAAACAAAAGTTTTTATATTTGCATGAATCATACATCAAAATGATGATCAATGTATAAGAAATTGAAAAACAAAAAAGAAAAGTATAAAATATGTTGGATTTTTTGTATACCCGAAATAGCTGCTCAAGTTAAAAAAAAATTATTTTTAGTAAATATCGAGAAGTTGAAACTTAATGAGCAGCAGGCAAAACCTTGGTGGGTATACAAAAAATTGTAGTATAAAATAAAAAAATGTGTATCTTCCCAAATATTTACAATAGGAAAAATTTTTGATTCCAGATCAATATTTAAAGAGTTATATGGTAAAATTATTGAATTTTTTTCTTTTTTTTGCAACTAAAAAAGAAAAATCGCAATAAACTTTTTTATTATAATTCCGATCAATACGGAAACTTTCAGAGCATGTATTAATTGGAAAGGATACACATATTGTTTTTAAAATAAAATTTTTGTATACATTTACAGTTTAGCCGCTGTTCATGGGAAACCTAATAAATTTTAAAAAGTTTTTCCCACGATAGCAGCAAAAAACCATTGGGCATACAGACACTTTATATAAATAAAATATGTGATTATCGTTAGAGTTATAAAGCCATAAAGTTTCATTCTTATCAGGATGATAATGAAAATGTTTTGCATGACACCCAATTCATTAAAAAAAAAATTTGGCCAAAACTCGAAAATGAAAAAAAAAGTAAAAACTTAAATTATTATTTTTAATGAATCAGGTTGAAATTTTCAGAGCATATATATTTGGGGAAGGTAGACATTTTTTGTTTAGAGGAAATTTTTGTATGCCCAACAAATTTAAAAAAACAAAATCACCATTTCAAAAGTTTCAAAAGTTTTAATCAAATACGGCGAGAGATTAATGATTACCTAATATTAATCTAAATAAAAATATTTTATCTTGTTAGAGTTATATAAAGTTGCTTGTGAAAGTTTCATGCAATTCGAAATAAATATAAAAAGTTACACCACAGTTTTTTTTTTTTTTTTTTTTTTTTTTTGCTACCAAAAACAAAATCGTGCAGTTAATCTTTTATTTTTTTTTACAAGAAATACGAAACTTTCAGACAAATACTACTAGGCAAGTTCACATTTTTTTAGATAAATATTTTCGTGTAAGCTCAATGGGTTTGCGCTGATACAGAAAACATTTTGGGGGAAAAAAAATTGGGAAAAAAAAGCTTCCCACTTGCCACAGAGGCAAATCCGATCTCCAAACAAAAAATTTATTAAAACAAAAAATTGTGTATCTTCCCCAACTATACTTGCTCCGAAAGTTTCGTGCTGATCGCATGAATTTATAAAAGTTATCGCTGATTTCATTTATGACTTGCCAAAAGTTGAAACACCCTCCCCGATCCCCCTCTTATATTGTGTAATAAAAATAATTTTATTGCCTATTGATAAATACCCACGACATTGGTGGAAAGAGCATTCAATTCTACACTAGAAAGTTTTAAAAACCTAAAAATCATGGAATTGATGATTACTACCTTCAAAAGTTAGGAAACCCTACGCACAGCGTCCCCTTAAAATTGTAATATAAAATTAAATTTGGAACTTTTAACTTTTTACCTGAGGGGCAACAGTCTTTAATTTGTGGATAGGATGTAAGAGAGTGATCTACTGAAGACTACCAACATGTTTGTATGTCATACGTTTTTTTTTTAGGATCCATAGTAGGTAATGATATAGTAGGTCCTGAAATATGTGTCAAAATATTTGATTTGAAGGAAAATATGAAAATTGTAATATAGCATCAAATTTGCAACTCTTTTAACTTTTTACCTGAAGGACAAAAGTCTTTATCTTGACTACAGGATGTACGTCAGTGACCTTACTGAAGAGGAGCAACATATCTGTATATCTTTTGCTTTTTTGCAGGTCCCATAGTAGGTCCTGAAATATGGGTGAAAAAATTTGAATCAAAATATAAAAAATGAAATGTAGCATCACCATTGCAATTCCTGTAACATTTTATTTCAGGGTCAACAGTCTTTAATTTGACTATGGAATAAAAAAAACGAAGGATATACAGCCATGTTGGTCCTCTTCAGTAGGTCACTATTTTACATCCTATCATCAAATTAACTGTTTTCCCTCAGGTAAAAAGTTACAAGAGTTACATTGTTGATGCTATATTGCAATTTTCATATTTTGATTCAAATGTTTTTTCCCATATTTCAGAACTAACTATGGGTCATTCAAAAAACGTATCCTATAGAGTCATGTTGATTTTCCTCAGTAGGTCACTATCTTACATGCTTTAGTCAAATTAAAGACAGTTGCCCCTCAGTTAAAAAGGTACAAGAGTTGGAAAGTTGATGTTATATTGCAATTTTCAGATTTTCATTCAAATATTTTGACAAACATTTCAGGACCTACTATGGGCCCAACAAAAAATAAGTAGGTATACAAAGATGTTGGTCCCTCTCAGTGGGTCACTGTCTTACATGTAAAGCCAATTAAAGACTGTTGCTTCTCGGGTAAAAAGTTACAAGAGTTGAAATCTTGATGCTAGTTTGAAATTTTCACATTTTCATCCAAATATTTTGACCCATATTTCAGGACCTACAATGTGTTCTACAAAAAAGTAAGATATAGATACATGCTGGTCCTCTTCAGTATGTCACTGTCTTACATCTTATAATCAAATTAAAGACTATTGTCTCTCAGGTAAAAAGTTACAAGAGTTTCAATGTTGATCCTACATTCCATTTTTCATAATATTTTGACCCATATTTTAGGACCTACTATGTGTCCTACAAAAAAAAAACGAACGATATACAGACATGTTGGTCCTCTTCATTATGTCATGACGTATATTCTATAGTCAAATTAAAGACTATTGCCCTTTAGGTTAAAAGCTACAAGAGTCGCAATGTTGATGCAATCTTCCAATTTTCAAATTTTCATTAAAATATCTTGACCATTATTTCATGACCTACAATGTGTCCTACAAAAAAACGTAGCATATATTGTACTGTTGGTACTCTTCATTAGGTCACTGTCTTACAACCTATGTCAAATTAGGGACTTTTGCCTCCCACGTAAAAAGTTAAAATACTTGCGACGTTGATGGTATATTCCAATTTTCAAATTTTCATTCAAATATTTTGACCCTTATTTTAGAACCTTTAATGCGTCCTACAAAAAAACATAGCATGTAAAGAAATGTTTGTCCTCTTCAGTTGGTCACTGTTGTATATCCTATAGTTAAATTAGGGACTGTTGCCTCTCAGGTAAAAAGTTACCAAAGTTGCAATGTTAATGCTATATTTCAATTTTCAAATTTTCATTCAAATAGTTTGACCCATAATTCAGGAACTACCATGGGTCCTACATTAAAAAAGCAGGATATACAGACATGTCGGTCCTCTTCAGTAGGTCACTGTCTTATATCATATCGTCAAATTAAAGACTGTTGCCCCTCAGATAAAAAGTTACAATAGTTGAAATGTTGATGTTTCATTACAATTTTCATTCAAAAATTTTTACTCATATTTCAGGACCAACTACGGGTCCTTCAAAAAAACGTAGGATATAGAGACATGTTGGTCATCTGCATTAGCTCATTCTCCTAGATAATATAGTCAAATTAAAGACTGTTACCCTTCAGGTAAAAAGTTATGTCCAAGCTATTTTCCAATATTCAAATTATCATATAAATATTTTGACCCATATTTCAGGACCTACAATGGGTCCTACAAAAAACCTATGAATTTACAAACCAACCATTAATCATATCACGGGATTACGCATTTGTCCTCCCCTCATCATTTATTAAGAGCCATGTTTGAAGACTTGTACATCATGAT